>JAJMEW010000193.1:0-108424 GCA_030574395.1 Pichia californica
TTCAATCAAATTACTATTGTTGTTGCTATTCCAATTCTTGATTATATTATCTATCCAACTTTCAAAAAGTATAACATTAATTTCAAACCAGTTTATAAAATTTTTATTGGTTTTATGTTAGGTGCATGTGCATCTATGGTATCTGCTATTTTACAATGGAGAATTTATAATACATCTCCATGTGGTTATTACGCTACCAATTGTGATCAACCTTCACCATTAACTGCATGGTATGAAATTATTAATTATGGTTTATGTGCATTAGGTGAGTGTTTCTGTTATACAACTGCATATGAATTGGCATATACTAGAGCTCCAGATAATGCTAAAGGTTTAGTTATGGCATTGTTCTTATTTAATAGTGCTATTTCATCTGCAATTTCTGAAGGTGTCTCTGGTGCTTTGATTGATCCTAATTTAATTTGGCCATTTACTGGTATTGCAGCTGCAGGTGGATTTTGTGCGATTGTTTTCTTAGTTCTATATTGGAATTTAGATAAAGTTATGGAAGAAGAAGAAAGGGAAAGAGAGTTATCAAGACAGGAAAAAATCTTATTACCATCAACATCTCAATTACAAGATTTAAATCCAGAAGATGATTTTGAAATGCGCTCAATTATTCAATCAATACATTAATTAAGCTTAGTTTTATATTTAACTTTGAAACTTATATGGTTTTGATATGTATATTTAACTAGAAAATTATGATGTTACGTTTACATCTTTTATATATATTTTATTTAGAAAATTTAAAAAAAAAATTCATTTTAAGCTAATATATAATTTTTTAATATAAAACAAATAATAGTAACAAACATCATTTGGATTCACTTTCCTTCTTGATGATGCTAATTGTAGGTTTGAATGGCAATGGTTTGTATGTGACATGAAAAACATGTTTCCTGTAAGAAGCCATATCATCAATTTTCAAAGTTGGGATAACACTGACATTATCGTAGGTAGTATTATCGTTATCAGGAACACATCCATTAGTAGCATTCACAATATAATAAAAGTGCTGAGTGCTAGGTTTAGATATAGAAGTGAAACCATTTTCAACAGGTGCATCATAATATTCATATAATATGCTTCCAAATGGACGCAAAGCTTTTGATGCCACTTCTGAGACATCTAAAATGTTTGCATAGTAGGGAATTTCAAAATGAAAAATAATAGGATATTCATAATAAACAGTTTGTTCAGGTACAATATGAAAACCCAAAGGTTTACCAGTTTCAATAAGAATGTCAGAAAATTTTGTTCTTAATGGATCCTTGCAAAATTCTTTAGGAACAGAAAGCCCGATATCAGCAATAATGTCAACGTCAATGTATTTTTCAGTAATCATATGATATAGTTGTTTGAAAGCATCAGTTTTACTCTGCTTTGTATCGTAAAACAATTTGATAAAACAAAACTTAGATTTAAGAGTTTTAAACTCCTCATCCTTGTTCAATTTTCGATGTAATTCAAATAGAAGTAAAAGAAACTCATAGCTACTGGGGAAAACCATCATTTTGAATACATCTTCAGAATCACAACCAGTTTTATGTCCGTTCAAATACCCCGACTTGTAACCATCAGTATACCCATTTCTATACTGTGTAGATAAATAACTGTTGTCGCCACATCTTGATGAAATATAAGTTCCTTTGGAAAGATTATATCCATTCGTATCAAATCCATTCTTATCAACTCGACTAGAATTTAATCCCGTAGTGTCAAAACCATCTCGATTATATCCCGTTTTACTGTATCCTTCTTTATTGTATCCATTTTTATCATATCCATTACGATACCCATTAGTGGTATCGGTATTAAAAACACCAACATTATTACTTTCACAACTGATATTCTTATAAAAAAAGTTTTCATCAGAAGTCCTATTATAAAAAACTTTGAAAGAAAATGGAAATAGATCGAAGTATTTTGAAATCTTCAATCCATCGCAGAAGTCAGTGATGTTTTGTGGAACGGTGCTCATAGTATTTGTGATATGAGAATTTGAATAAAATGGAATTCATGCTTTGAAGCAAAAACATGGCGACAATTGGAAAAGCAGCATTTTAAGCTTCATTTAAATATTTGAAGTAAACCCAGTGGCATGGGAATTATAACCATGGACAAATATCATAAAATATGCCAAATATGAATATTACATGTTTTTTGGCATTTGGCAGAGAAACAAGGTTTAGTGAATAATACAATATAGCAGATAAGAGAAAGAAATCTGAATATTCAAGGTAAAAATTTGCTGCGCAGATCACGTGCACACGCGCTGCGCCACACACCACTCTTGAGTCTGTGAACTGCAAAGCTAAGAGAGTCAAACTTCATGGACAGAATCAGACATAACACTGTTAATAAGGCAGATGAAACACATGAAGCACACTGATTTTGCAGATCCACACAGCAAGAAATAATATCCAAGCAGAAACAATAAACATCCGATGTCTGAGAAAATACCAGGTATTGCTGAGCTTTGTTTGTCACTGAAATCTGACTTGGCTCAAATTGTATCTTTGAGTTATAATGATAGAAAGAATCACCTAGAGCATATTTCGAAGCAATTACTAAAGTCAACATATAAAGTTTTGAGTCAAGAGAAAATTAGTGTTACGAGTACGCAAAGTTCACAGTTAGGTGGATATTTTTTAGAGTATTTAAGTTTTAACAATTCCATTTCGGTAGACTCCTTAATGTGTTTATTCAGGTTGAAAAGTTTGAATAGCAACTTAAATTCTTTGTTAGAGAATGAAATTGACAATCTTATTGACATTTCGAATTCCAAATCTGATATTTTTAAAATTATCAAAATATTAGAACAATTATTTATGTTTGATTCTAATTTGGCTTCTGCAATTTTTACTAGAAAGACATCATTTATTAACGCTTTAACTAATGAAATAACACTTTTATCTAATGATATTAATAAATTGAATTCTGAAACTACGAAAAACTTGAACACAATTTTAGTGCTATTTTCAAATGCATGTGTTGAAGAAACATCAAGATCTATGATTGCTTCGATGTATATTAATTTAATTTTGAAATGCCTTTTAATGCCCAAAATTTCACAATCTAAATGTTATGCTTCTACGATTGCAATTAAGTCATGGAGAATGATAAAACCAGAAACACTTTCACATAATGCAGAATTATTATCTCTTGACAATTTGTCAAAAATTATCATTGATAGTTTACATGAAAATTTTAAAACTTCTGTTGAAGGATTATCATTATTGTGTACAAATATTCAAATAAAGAATAAAGTTCGTAATGAAAAAGTTTTGACCACTCTTTTAGCTTTGATAAATCATAAAGAACATACATATGGTATAATATTAATTTTGACTTTAATAACTCTTCCAAATAGAACACTTGCATATCAACAGCGTTCAATTTCAAGTTTAAAGGATTCAAACAGTATAAGTAATATTGACATCTTCACTAATATACCAAATAAGAAAGAGAAGGATGATCTTACCAAAATTCAATATGTAATCCATGAGCTTATTAAAAAGAATCTAATTACTGAAAAGCTAGTTCCCATATTTAAATCTATTGAGTCATCAAAGGGATTGATTGGACAATCCATAAAACTTATGTATAATATCGTGTTCCCCGATATTGATGTTTCCAATTCTTCAAATACATTGAGTGATTTGTACATATTACAGATTAAACAAATAATTAAACTATTGACGGCTTATTTGATTGGAAATTCACAAAGTATTAAATATAACCAGAAAAACTTTATAAGTTACACAGATGATAAACAAGAATTATCAGATCAAGACCTCGAAATACGTTCAATTGCTATTAAATCATTATGTAGTCCAGAAATCAGTAGTAATATAGAGAAAATTTACAGTAATAACGATGAAGAATTTGCATTATCACCAATTCCATTTATACTTGAAATTATAGTCCAACATGATATTGATACAGGAATATCAGTTGAAACAAAACATACTCCATTTAGTTCAATAAAAAAGCAGATTTTTTCAAATTTTGATGTTTACTATGCATTTGTTTCTTTAGCTGCTATTACATCACTTTCTTATTCTAAATCAAAGCAATATATTTTTACATTAGGATTTGATTCAATTATAAATTCATTAACATCAAGTGATGATAAAATTCAGTTTTCTTCATTACAGTTGTTAAACGAGTTGAGTGATATGCCATTATGCATTGCTAAATTTTTTAATTGGGAAAAGACAACTGATAACTATTATCAAAATTTTACAGTGCTTTGTCATTTATTACAGTCTAATAATTATGATTCTCAATGTTTAGTAGTACAAATATTTTATAATGTTTCAAGATATGAAATTGTTATTGAAAAACTTTGTCAAAGTGAATTATTTTGTTCAAATCTTGATAAAATATTTCAAAATCAAGATTCTGAAGATGCATTGATTTATTATGCGTTATTATTGTTAAGTCAAATCATTCCATTTAAAAACTCTTCAGATAATATGAAGATATTTGAACATTCTAAAAACATAATAGCTGCACATACAAAAAGTAAGAATGAACAAATAAAAACAGTTTCAAATTTAATTATAAAATATTTATAAAATTCATTAGTAAACTTATATTAAAAACTTTCCCATAAAAGTTTCCGTTTGTTTATTTTTGTAAACTTTAAATTCTGTTTGATTTATAGGTGCTGTCTTTACAAAGGAATGTAAAGGTATTTTGAAAAGTTTATTATATTCTTCCCTATTTAACGACTGATATTCTTTTAACTGATAGTCTTTAAGTATTTTCAATTCACTTATTAAATTTTCTGGAGGCTCAAGCAAATCTTTGTAACTTAAATCATTCAATTTCAATTTATATTTTTCAATTACTTTTAACGAAGAAATATATTCTTCATCATAATATAATGGCGAGTTTTTGTGTTTATTAGAGATATGATTTTTATCAGTTAATTCTAGATCCAAATATTCTAAATAATTTCTTTTAGGAAGGCACTTATCAAGTGACAAAAACTTTGTAGATATAGGAGTTTCAAGATCTAGGTTTTCTTTAATCATTGAAGAGTTTATATCTTCTTTTTTTGCATCTTCTGATTTTTCTTCTTCTGATTTTTGAGAGGAAACTGAATTTTCATCATCTATATCTAATTTAATTTCATCATGATTATCACACACTTCTTTATTTTCGTGTTTTTCCACAATGTTTTCTTCATCACTCATATCCATTTCCAACACTATTTCATCTGCAGAATTTTGATTTTCAGTATGTACTTTCTTACTTACTTTTTCATGAGATACGGAATTGACTCTTTTCTTATTCCAATCAATATTGGCAACAAATCTTACATGTAGATGTGCACTAAACCAATAGTTTGGTTTAATTGACTTTAATAATTCCATATTAAAAGGAGATCCAAGTGAATGAGTTTTCACATCATTTGTAAAAAATGGTTTCATTTTTAATAATTTATTAACAGATCCATAATTATAAATTCCTTCAGGCCAATCATGAGAAGTAAATATCATTTTATTCGAAGTATCTAAAAGTTTTATTTTAAAATAATCATCTTTACGATAATGATAAATTGATCTAATAGTAGAATGATTAAATGGAATTGGATATTCATTAGGTGCTAATTGCATAAAATCCGATTTATAATATATACCTGATATACCTCCGATTCTTAAACCTTTATACCAAATAACAGATGTTCTACCCATATAATAAATATTTGGTGCAACAAATCCACCATATTTTAATTCTTCAAGATAGTTAGAAGCTTCATGATTCCCCCCAATAAATATAGTAAAAATAGGGGCCTTTTTCCTTCCACTATAATAATCTTGAAATGATCCCATTGATTTATATTTATCCGGTACATTCATGCACTGTAAATCAACTTTATTTCTTATTGTCTGAACATCACCACATATGATCAATAAATCTATATTCTTTTTTGCCACTGCCCTATAAATATGATCCAAACAGCCATGACAACAACCTTCAATAGCCACTTTCATCTGTATCTGTTTGTGTGTGTGTAGTAGCTCCAAATTACAAACCACACCAATCGTCAATCAAACATCAATCAGTAGTTAATCAAGAAAACGCAAACAATTGAAATCTTGAAATTTGAAATTTGAAGTTTGAAATTTGAAAAATTAAAATTTTTTTTTTAATTTTTAATTTTTTTTTAATTTTTTTATTTTTCCTTGTAAGATTTGAGAGTGAAATTTTTTTTATTTTGCTAATGGTTAGACTTTATCTTCTGTTTTAGCATGTCTTTCATAGAGAAAATAAGCCATAAGCAAGCCATGTCTATTCAAAAGAAGGGAAATAAAAGAAGTGCTGAAACAGCTATCGAAAAGACTGGAAAAAAAGTCAAGAAAACAGAGGTTGTTTCTGAATCTGAATCTGAATCTGAATCAGGATCTGAAAATACTGATAGCTCAGAAGATGATGAAGATGATTTAGATAAAATGGACGATTCTGATGACGATGATGAAGAGGGAGAAGGAGACGAAGAAGATAGCAATGAAAAAAGTGATTATGTTGACCCTGATAAGAAAACTTCAAAGGAACAACACGAAGAACAAAGAAAACTGTTAAAAGAAAGAAAAAATAAGAGAAAATCAGGTATTGAAGTTGAAAGAATTAAAAAATTATGGGAAAAATTAAGAGTTAAAAATCCACCTATGCCAAAGGAAATCAGAGATAAATTATCAAATGAAACTTGGGAACTATGTGAAGGTGTTTTAGGTGATTTAGTTTTAAAGCATGATGCATCAAGAGTTGTTCAAACTTTAGTTAAATATTCTTCTAAAGAAAGAAGAGATGAAATATGTAGAGAATTGAAGCCATATTATTATAAATTAGCAACATCAGCTTATGGTAAATACCTTTTGATTAAATTACTTCATTATGGATCAAAAGAATCAAGAGCAGCAATTATTAAAGGATTACATGGAAAATTAAGAAAATTAATGAGACATAGAGAAGGTGCCTATGTTGTAGAAGATTTATTCGTTTTATATTCAACAGCTAAGCAAAGACATGAAATGATAAAAGAATTTTGGGGTTCTCAATTTGCTTATTTTTCTGATGAAAATGATACTAGAGATGTAGTTGAAGTTTGTGCAGAATCAACAGAAAAGAAGAAATTAATTTCTGGTAATTTATATGGTACTATAAAAGCATCTATTGAAAAAGGTTCTATAGGTTTCCAAATTTTACATGCTGCAATGAAAGAATTTGTTAAAATTTTTGAAGGTCAAGAAGTTAGAGATTTTATTGATTTAGTTACAGAACAATTTGCTCAATTAGTACATACACCAGAAGGTTGTGAAGTTGCATGTGTTGTCTTTGCTAAAGCTACTGCTAAGGAAAGAAGAGGTTTATTAAAAAGTTTAAAAGAACATGCTGAAGCTCTTGCTACTAATGAACACGGTCAAACTGTTTTACAAATTATATTTATGACTATTGATGATACTGTTTCATTAAGTAAAACATTTTTACCTACATTTGAAGGCAAAATGGATATTTTATTAGTAAATAAATTTTCAAGAAGACCATTTATTTATCTTTTAAATGGATTAGATAAATCATACTTTTCTCCTATTGTTTTAAAAGATATTAATAGATATGTTGAACTTTCTAAAGAAACTTCTAAGAAACCAGCCGAAGATAGAAGAAAACAAACATTGAATGCATTTTTACCAGCATTTTACGATACATTATTAAAGAAACCATATGAAATTTTAAATGAAAATATTGGTGCACAATTTATTCAAGAATTATTATATAATAATGAATTTCCAGATACTAGTAATGAATTGAGGGCTAAAGCAATTGACACAATTATTGACTGTGTTAGAGGTGATTTATCAAATGAAGATCATTTAATTAATAAGGCATATACGCCAAGATTATTAAAATCTTTAATTCAAGGTGGTAAATGGAATAGAGAAACTAAGAAAATTGATGAAATCCCAGATATTAGTTTAGGATTAACATTCGCTGTTAAATTTGTTGAAGAGATTTTTGATTCTGGCAAGGATGATGAAGTATTAGCCACATGGATTTCCAACAAGGAAAGTAGTTTTGTCTTGGTTGCTCTTTGTGATAAGTTTAAGGAATTTCCTAAGAACCAAACGGCTTCTTCATTTATTAAAGAGTTAAAGAAACAAAAGAAAACTATAAATAAGCAAGATGAATCCAATAAAGGTGCCAAACTTCTTGCCAAAGTCTTATTTTAGATCTCCACTCTAGTGTCTTTTGACATCAACCGTTCTGTAATATCTACACATCTATACACCTCCGTATATACATCTAAATATGTTTGTTAAATAAACATCAAAAGTAACACATAAGTAAAGTAGCAATCACATGAAGAATGAAAATACAGCGCCAATCAGACTTCCCGATCGGGCAATTTTCTGGCACCAGCCCCCAGCCACCAGCCACTCAAATTCCACTTCTTGGCAATCACCATATCAAATACTTCTTCTTCTTGTCTCTTTTGCAGAAATTTGACTGGAAATTGATCTTTTTTCAATCAGTAATTGTTACTTTGTAGTATTAGTATTATTTATTTTATTTTAGTTTCATTTAATTCACGAAAAAGGGCATTAATACATCGTAGTTGTTGAACAAATATTAGATTACATATAGACTAGAAAGAGATAACAAAAATTACTCACTACAATGGCTACCGGTTTAATTCAACAATCAAACATGAATTTTTTCAAAGATAATGCTTCCAGCTCTTCAAACTTAAGTTTATACACATCTGAAGCTCATAATAGAATAAGCACTGGAGATTTTATTTATCAGCCTAATGATATCTCAAAAAATGTTAATAAAAAACATGGTTTAACAAAATTGACTGATAAAGAATTAAGTGAACAACCATTAACAGATTTAAAAAATATTCAAATTGATGAAAATAATAATAGGAATTTTAAGAAGAATAAACAAAAGAAAGAATTTCCTGTTATACGAAAAAATTCATATCATGGTCCAAATTATTTTAGATTATCAAAGAAGATAGATACAGTATCACCATCTTCAAGACAAAATTTGAAAAAAGCACAAGATAAGAAAAGGTTAAGTTCTAAATATGAAAATGATACTCAGATTGAACCTGTATTTGATCTTTTTCCTGAATCAAGTCTTTTAGAGAAACCTTCTTATATGGTACAATATTTTACAAAAACTTTTGATTTAATAAAAAAGAATCCCGATATTCATTATAAAATTTTAAAAGCTAAAATTCAAATTGATACACCTAAAGATAATGAATCATTAAAAAAATTATCTAAAAAGAGAAAATATCAATCTCTTCCAGTAATGGGTCGATCAAATACTAAGAATGACTTAATTAATTTACGAAATGATAATAGACGTTCGGCTCCACCTGTTGTTATATCATATAGGCCAACAAGTATGACAATTACTGAATATCTTAATACACCTTTAGATTTTTATCAACATAAGAAAAATAATTCACAAGCTTCAAGTTCAAACAAAAGTAAAGAAACAAGAGTTACACATTCATCATCAAAAACACAACAAACTGCAATTGAAAGTAAAACAGGTTCTTCAGATTCAAATTTTGATTCTGTTGCAACGTCTATACTGTATGCAAATCGATCTAAACTGATGGATCCAAATAAGAAGACTTCATCACAAAAGAGTATATTACTCAAAACACATAAAAAAGATAATATTTTACAAAGAAGGAGTGCACCTTCAAGTCATATTATATCCACATCTGGATTGAAAAGGGATCCATCATTAATAAAGAAAGAAAAGTATTTATCTAAATATGGAACTACATTAGTTGATTCTAATATTACTCAACCAATAATTGAAGAAGGTAATACAAGAGTTAAAAGAAAAAGTGATTGTGGTGATCTGAGTATTGCTACAGGAAATGAAATGTATAATGATATAAAGAATGAAATATTTTCAAAGAGGTTTACTGATTGGACTAGTGCAATTAAATATATTATTGTTAATAAACCAGAATTATCTGAAAATTCATATTTTTTAAATCGATTAATGTTTGAAATTTATCTGAGAAGAGTTATTGCTGCAAGGATAGCATTTAAGTTAGGTAGTGATAAGACTAACAAAGGTGATGTTGATGATATATGGATTGGGTTAAAAGAATGCATTGCATCAGTGTATGGGGAAGATAATGCTACTTTCTTTGAATCACAAAATAAGAAATAATATTGATTTCAAAGTTAGTATTTAGACCTTAATTTTTTTTTTTTTCCTTTTCTTTTTTATTTTAATTTATTGATTAATCAATTAATTATAAGGTATTTATAAAATGAGTAATAATTATTTATGTACAGGATTCAATTCTATTGAAGAAATGTTTTAAGATCATCATTTGCTTCATTCAATAATTCAACATTTGCAAACTTATCTTTTGCTTCTTCAAACCATAATTTAACATCATCATTCTTACTAGACACGAAATTTTCAACTTCATTTCTTAATTCTGGATCATAATATGCACATTCTAATGTTAATTGACTAACATGTTTAAAGAATAAACCTTGAAATGATTTATTATCTCTAACAAATTTACTATAAAATGTTGTATAATGAGAAACATACCATTTCCATAATTCTTTATATGCATTCATTTGAAATCTTAAACCTAATAAAGAAAGTTCAATCATTTTAACATCTGGATTAGTAATAACAAAATTAAATGTTTTATATCTTAATTCAGGATCATTCATACAACCTAAAGCATTTATAGCTGCAGATTGAATATCATTTGGTGTACCATTTTGAATATTATTAACTACTAAACCAGGATTACGAACTAATTTGCTAATTTCTTTGTATTCTTTTAATGTTGCACTTTGAGCTTCAATAGCAAATAATGTATTTAATAATTCAGTTGGTATAGAAGATTTTGGACCATGTAATACTTTTTTGAAAAGTTTTTTACCAATTTGTTGAATTGAAATATTATCATATTTAAGTGATAAAATTGTATTTCTTAAAATAATATCATCAATATTAAGAGTATCCCATTTAATATTTTCCCAATCTAATTGTGCAATATATTTATTACATAAATCATCCATGAATATATTAAGTTTTTTATATAATGATGAATCATCAAAATAAGCTAAAGTAAGAATAGCTTTGTAAACATTAGATAAAATAGATAAACCAAATGACATTGCAGCAGCATTTGGTTTAGTAACTTTTTTAATTGATTTAATAATATTAAAAAATGAAATAATACTTTGATTACTTTGATAATGAGTACCAATAATAAAAGAAAAATTATTAAAAAAATTCATTTGTTCAATATTATTAAGAATTGAAAATTTAGATGCAATTTCATTTGAAACAATATCTGGATATGAAATATTTAAAATAAATGAATTATTTGCATTAATGAAAAAGAAATTATCAATTTGATCTTCATTTGAAATAATTAATGATCTATCAGTCATTAATTGTCTACCTAATTTACCATCTGATTTTTTAATTAAAAGTGGGATTTGAAATGGAATATTTTCTAAATCATCATTTGGATTATTAATACAACGATTTTGTTCAATTTTAAAAGAACCATTTTCTTGTTTAGTAACGGTTAACATTGGGAAACCTGGAGTTCTAATCCAAGAATTCATAATTGTTGGAATATCATAATTAAATTTATTTGATGGATGAGATTTTAAAAAATTCCATAAATCAATAGGTTTAAAATTTTCAAATTTATGAATTTTAATAAAATCACCAATCATATTAAAGAAAACATCATAATTTTCTAAATTTAAATCTGAATCTTTATTAACAAATAAAGAAGCTAAAGATCTAATTAAAAATATACCCTTTTCATAAGAATTTCTATTAAAAGTATCATGAATTCTATTAGTTTTAACATTTGAAGTATAAATTGGAGTAATATCATATTCCATATTTCTTAATTTTAAATTTTGTAATTCAGTATTAATATAATTTGTCCACATAAATTTATCAAATTTATAATTAACAATTGTATTTGCCATAAATGTTGCAAAACTTTCATTAAGCCAAGTATGATCATAACTATCAAAAGTAATATAATTACCAACATACATATGAACAATTTCATGAACTAAAACATCTCTAATAGTTTTTTGTAATTTAATTAATTGAGAATCTGAAACTTTCCAATCAGGTGTAAGAATATGATCATTAATTATTTGAATCATTGACCAATTTTCAACACCACCATCAGAAAGGAATGGTACAGCAACAATATCTAATTTTGGTAATGGATAATCAACATTAAATTTTTTTTCTAAATCAACAATTGCAGTTGATACAACATTTAAAGCATATGTTGCTCTTTCTGAATCACCAATCATTGTATAAATTCTAATTGGTAAATCAATATTAGAGACTGGCATTTTAACAATATTTTCAATATAATCAAAATTACCAATTGCAAATGAAAATATTGATGTTGACATTGGAGGTGATTTAATGAATTTAACTAATTTATTTTCAGTATTTGAGATGAAATTTGAAGATTCAATTGGTAAATTTGAAATTGTTGTAAATTTATTATTAACATTTAATTCTAATTTAATACAACATTTTGAATTTATATCATCTAAACATGGGAATATATAACGAGCAAAATGTGGTTGTGAATGAGTTGATAAAAAAAACATATCTGATTTACCAGTTATCGGATCAGTATATCTTGTTGAAAAAACACCTTTTGTAGTATCACTATATGTCATAATTTTTCTAATAACTGCAATAAAATTAATTTCTAAAATAAGAAATTCTTCAGTTGAAATTTGTTCAATTGAAATTTCATTTGAATAATATTTAGTTGATTGATCTTCTTTATTTAATGTATGTGATAATTTATAAGAATTAGAATTTGTTTTTAATATCGATGAAATTGTGATTATTTCTGCAGTATTTAGAAAAATGGAAAAATAATCAGTATTAGCTGATTTTTCACTATTAAAATGAACATTTTTGATTAATTTAATACATACTTTACCGGAATAATTTGGTTTTGTATCGTTTAAAACGAGAGAAATTGAGTACTCTGAAGGAGTATAGTAATTAGAAAACAACAAAGACATCGACGGGAATGTGTGTATGGTTGTTTGGTTCGTAAACCAAGCCAAATGTAGATATCAAAGGGTTACGGTGTTAAGAGTTGATGGTAAAATGATTAATAGATCAATCAGTCAATATCAAGTACAAATTTATTTTCATGTTCCAGAAAAAACAAAAAACAAAATTAATGCGAAAATGGTGCAGCTGGCTTTGCTTCTGGAAAGTTCCACGGAAGTTTAAACTTGAAACCTTCGTTGGCAGTGGGTGGTTGGTACACTTTCTTTGGGTATCCACAGCTGATAAGACATGTATTATCGATCAGCCAGTAGTCAGACAGTTGTTTGTGGGTGCAGTGTTGGAGAAAAAACAACAGGGCAAACAGTAGACTTGTAACGTACATATGTAAATAGATCGATATAACGTTAGACTAAGCCGTGACAATTTAAATTTTACACTTCCTGCTTCTCAATTCATTTCGTTCGATAAACTGCAAAACATCTGGTCCTTGCCATTATCATTTCTTTCTTTGAAACAATCACTCATCAAGACAAAACTTGCAAGATATTTATACTATTCTATATTATAAGTATCTGGATAATAATATTAATAATAATAATAATAGCTTCACAGGCTGGATATAAACATATATAATATCTTTCATCAAATCCCCACATCTACTCCGCAACTTAAATATTGCGGCTCAACTCTTCAATTAGATCTTATCAAAGAGATAATCTTTTTCATTTTAAACTTTCAATTAAAACTTTTAAAATTACATTTAACAATATGGTTAAAGAAACTCAATTATATGACCTTTTACAAATTTCTGTAACAGCTGATGAACAAGAGATAAGAAAAGCTTATAAATTATTAGCATTAAAATATCATCCTGATAAACAACCAACAGATAATCCAAAAGAAAAGGAAAGAATGACAGAAATATTCAAATCAATATCAGAAGCATATGATATTTTAAGTGATTCAAATAAACGATATTTATATGATAATTATGGAGCAGAAATTGCTAAAAATCCAGAATCACAAACATCTGTATTTTCAACAAATAATCATCAATATAATCATGAAAATAATTTTATGAATAGTAATAATATTAATAATTTAATGCGTGATCATTTTAATCAACATCAAAAACATTTTAATAAACATTTTCAACAAAATATGAATATTCATAACATGATGAATTCACATGCTGAAAATATGTTTAATAATTGCTTTGGTTCATTTAAATCTTCTTTTAACAATATGAATATGAATATGAATATGAACATGGATATGAATATGAACATGGATATGAATATGAATATGAATTTTCATCCGCAACAACAACAACAAACAAATCAACCACCAAATTCTCATCAAATGTCAAGAGGTCATGATATTAAAGATAATATATATTGTAATTTAAAAGATTATTATAATGGACGTAATATTAAACTTAAACTTTCCAAAAGGTTAAAATGTCCAAAATGTAATGCAATTGGTGGATCCAAAATTTATACATGTAATGATTGTTGTGGATCAGGTATAATTATTAATGAAATGAGAAATGGTATAATTTACCAAAGAAGTCAAGTTACATGTAATAGATGTAATGGTAGTGGTAAATTTATTCCTGATAAATTTATTTGTGAAGAATGTAATGGTAATAAATTTATTAATACTAAAGTAATATTTGATTTTAATACACCAAGAGGTGTTACTAATGGATACAAAATTATTTTCCCAAATGCAGCTGATGAAGGGATTAATTTAATACCAGGTGATGTTGTACTTACACTTATAAATGATCCAAAATATAATGAATCAATTAATAATTTTAAAAGAATTAATAATGATTTACTTATAAAAATTTCAATTCCATTAAATAAAGCATTATGTGGTGGTATAATATCATTTAATCATATTAATGAGAAAATAATCAAATTAATGATTAAATGTGGTGATATTAAATCTGGTAATTCAATTAAAATTTTAAAAGGATTTGGTATGCCAATTCATAAATCTATAAACAATGATTATGAAAATGAAGAAAATGGAAATTCTGAAATTTTACAAGACAAAGATCTTAAATTTGGTGATTTAATAATTAAATTTAATATTGAATTTCCAGATTTGAGTAATAAATCATCAAAACAAATTAATATTTTAAATAATATTTTAGATCCAAATTCAATTAAATTAGGAAATTCAAATATAGATTTTTCATCATCATCGTTATCATCATCAGAAGAAAATTCAACATATAATGATGAAGTATTATCAAGTAAATTAACATCATCTTTACCTGAATCAATTGATTCAAACTTAGAAAACAACATTATTAATAACAATAATAATGAATCTGATATAAATGAGTTAAAAAATAGAAAACGTTCAATTAATTCTACACTATTTGAAAAAGAAAAACAATCTAATCTATTATCGTTATTATCATTAGATGAAGATTGTTTCAGTAAAAAAGGAATTTCAATAGATGATTTTCCTAATTCATTTACCAAACTTTGTGATGGAAATACAGAAAACGAGGGGATACCCAAGAGAACAAAGAAATGAATAAATGAATGAATGAATGGATGAACATATTAATATCTAACTGCTAGTCGATAATATATCAACACTTTCTGTATAACATTGTATAATAATAATAATAATACTGAGGAATAGGGAATACGAAAAACCCGCGTCGATCGACGCAGCACGTGACGCGGATCTGAAATTTTGTTTGTTTTTGTTTGTTTTTGTTTTGTTTGTTTTGTTTTCCTTCCGCTTTTCAGTTTTCAGTTTTCAGTTTTCAGTTGTTGCTTGTTGCGGTGGCAAAACGCTGTGCTGTGCTGTGTTCACGCAATTACTGCTGTTTATATACGACTTTAACCACGTTCACGTTACTGCACTGGATCTGTACTCCCTCTTTTCATCCTTCAAACACCAGCTTTTGGCACACTTAGGTAGAACACACACACACACACACACACACACACAAACATGGATAAGTTAAAGGAAGTAAGTTGTCCAGCAATTCCATTTTCATTTATTATTTGGATCCAATTGATTGAATTAATTGGTTGATTGATTAATTAATATAATTGAATATAAGATACTAACATATTGTTTTATCACAATTCCCATTAAAATATGATAGAAGATGAACAAGCTTAAGCTTGATGCCGAATCATGGCAAGAAAAGGCTGATGAAGCTGCTCAAAAAGTTAAAGATTTAGAACAAGAAGTTTTAGAAAAGGAAAATGAAATTAAATCATTAACAACTAAAAATCAAACATTAGAAGAACAAAATGAAAAATTAGAAACAGATTTAGAAGCTAATAAAAAAATTGTTGGTGACTCAACTCAATTACAAACTTCAAGTGAAAATATTCAAAAGAAAAATGCAATGCTTGAAGAAGAATTAGAAAATTCTGATAAAACTTTACAAGAAACAACAACAAAATTAAGAGAATCTGATCTTAAAGTTGAAACTTTGGAAAATAAATTAAATGCTTTAGAAAAGGAAAAATCCGATTTAGAAACTAAATTTGAAGAATTAGAAGATAAATACAAGAAGGCTCAAGAAGAATTAGATGAAATCAGTAACCAATTAGAAGCTTTATAATATGAGTTTGCTTTTTATAATACTAGCAAGGCAAAGTTATTTATTAAAATTTCTATTGCTTTGATCTTTTTATATTTCTTATTGTGATGATATATATAGCCCTCTGTTATAGCCAACCCAGTGATATCAGAAATCGTGTTAACTGTTAACCTCGTTGTAGTAAATGTCCCTTTTGTAGGCTTTAAATTAACTACTACGCGTGTAACTAATAAGCGCATGTCGCATGTATTAATTTATTATTTTAATAGGAAACTTGTAAACAGTATTAAATCTTAAATTAGTATATGGAGTTATCATTAGGCAAATATTATCTGACTTATTTTATTAACATATATATAACCCAAAGAATTAAATATGAACAATACAAATAGAAATACGCCACTTCAAACAGATATGGTCCGTTTACGTCGACATATTGATAATCTTAATTTATTATCAGATAATGATTCAGAATATGCCAATCATCCACCACCAACAGATTCAGAAGTTGAAATTGAAATGAATCCAGCATTCATTTTACCCAGAAGGTATGATAGTAATAATAATATAAACTCAAGTATGAATAGAATAATGAATAGATCAAATAATAGTAGTTTACAATCATCTGGAAATAATTCAAGTATTAATCTTACAAATGATAATAACCATAATAACCATAATAATCATAACAATTCAAGTGTATCTGGAAATTTACTTGCAGGATCTTCATCAACTGCAATGGAAGATTTATATAAACAACGAAATAAATTAAAAAGTTATGGATTAAAAAGGTTAAATATTAGGCAACATATAATTGTTACAATTTGTAGAGATATACCAATTTATTCAATGTTAAAAAATTTTATAGTTTTAATTTCACAATGGTATAAATTAATGAAAATTCCATATAATAATATTACAACTGTTAGAGCAACAGAATTTTTTTTAGCATCCATTTGGTGTTTAGTAAGTGCAATGCTTTCATATACAATTCTTGACAGTTTAATGGTTAGATGGATGTTAATGTATGATATTCAAGCTGTAATTGTTAGAATACTAAGTATGAGTTTAATTATTGTAATGGTTGTTGAAATGTTTAATTATACATTTAATAATTTAGATAATGAATTTTGTTTAACTGTTTGGATTTTCATTTCTTGTGTTTTAACATTATTCTTTATTATTCAATGCTTTTTATCAAATAATTTAGGTATTGAAGAAAATTTAAAATTAAAAGAAATTTCAAGCATTGAATTATCAAGAAATAGAACAAATACATCAGATGGTTATAGTAGTAATAATAGTAATAGTAATAATGAAGATATTACTACTACTACTACTAATAATAATAATATCAGCAATAACAATAATCACTTGGGTAAAAGTCATAGTAGATGTAATAGTGGTATTACAGAAAATGACAGTTTAGATACTACAAAGAATAAATTTAAAAGGAAAATTGATCTTTACAATTTAGTTGTATTTGCTGTTGTTCCAATTGGAGTGGCTAGTTTTGTTTCAATGGTAGGATTGGTTAGATTGCTACTTATTATGAGATTGGATATTGGTATTGAAATGTCTCGTATTCAACAAAATTCGTAAACTCTTTTGTCTTTGTAATATAATTATCAATCAATTCTTCTTTATAATTTGTATGGTGTTTAAAGAGTTACCCGGTCGCAGCGAATGGAAAATTAAATTTGGCAGTGCGCCAGTTTGTTAGGAGCTTTTGGGAATTGAACATGAAATGAACATGAATTGAACATGATTTGACATTCATTAAATGTTACTTCTTTCATCCCTGTATTTCTACACACACATACACACACTACAAACAGGACATAATGGTTGTGCATATCTTGGGTAAAGCCGTCAAAGGAAAATACAGAATTAACGTAAGTATATTAAAATGAAACCAAGTATGAATAATCAAGCGAAAAAAAAAGATTAAAAGAATTATATATTAAAGATTATTAGAAATAAATACTAACATATATTAACATATTATCTCCAATCTCATTTATTATAACAGTTTGGTCTTGCTAAAACATTTTATGGTATCGGATTACAAACTGCTACTAGAATTTGTTCAAAACTTGGATTTTATCCAGATATGCGTATGCATCAACTTTCTGAACAACAAACAATGTCAATAACTAAGGAATTATCCGAAATGACAACAGATTCTAAATTACTAGCACAAGTTAGAGCAAATATTCGTATGAAGAGAGAAATTGGTTCTTATACTGGTATGAGACACTCTATGGGATTGCCAGTTAGAGGTCAAAGAACAAAGACTAATGCAAAGACTGCTAGAAAGTTGAATAGAATCGAAAGAAAGATGTAATTATTAACTTACTTACTTACTTAATATATAGAACTACTGTACATAATAATAAATGATAATAATACAAAATAAATACCAATAACTACTGTAATCGCAACTGCTGACATAAGCGGTGCTTACGTAACCCGCACTGATTTTTCCAACTAATTTGCTGCTCGAAATTTTTGTTTGCTTTAAACTAACTAAATTGCTAATTGAGTTGCTAGTTGTTAGTTGAATATAAAGAGGATAAACAAATACAGGTGTATTAGACGAGCAAACCCTAAATCTTCCATTATCTATTCCATACAGTGTTGTTTGTAACTAGTGTGGTCATCCTTTTATCCTGTTACTTCCTTTTGAAAAAATTTATACTAAAGAATTTAGTCACAAAGTCTTCAAATAAACAAGATAAATATAAAGGAAACAAAATGTCATTCTTCGGAAATTTATTTAAAAAGATCAAATTTATCACCAAAGGTATAGTTGCACTTAATGTATTATTAGTTAGTGCAACTTATGGTGTTTTATGCTCTATATATTTTACAATTATTAGAAAAAGAGATTTAGCTCAATGGAGTACAGCAAGATTTTATTATTATTTATTTAGTTTTATTATGGGTATGAAAATTAATGTTGATAAACCTGAATTACTTGAAAAATTACCAGCGATTTTAATTTCTAATCATCAATCTGAATTAGATATTTATATGTTAGGTAGAATTTTTCCTCAAAAATGTGTTGTTACTGCTAAAAAGCAATTAAAATATATTCCATTCCTTGGTTGGTTTATGAGTGCAAGTGGTACATTCTTCCTTGATAGATCAAATAGAGAATCTGCAATTCACACATTAAATAATGCATTAAATACTTTAAAAGAAAATAAAGGTGGTTTATTTATGTTTCCTGAAGGTACTAGATCATATTCTTCAAATCCAATTTTATTACCATTTAAAAAAGGTGCATTTCATTTAGCAGTTCAAGCACAAATTCCAATTATTCCAATTGTTGTTTCAAATACATCAAATTTATATTCTATTAAATTATTTAATTTTAATTCTGGTGAAATTAATATTAAAGTTTTAGATCCAATTCCAACTGAAGGTTTAACTAAAGATGATGTACCAAAATTAACTGAAGAAGTTTATGAAAAGATGAATAATGTTGTTAAAGAATTAGGTATGAGTAATATTTATGGTGAACATGTTTCTTTACCTGAAAATGAATATACTGAAGAAGGTGAAATTGAATTAAATAATGAATCTAATAATGTTCCTGCATCAAGTTCAACTGATGGTACCCTTGTATCAGAATCTACTTCCTTATTAAAAAATTAAAATGGTTTAATATTTTCAAATTATCTCAGTAAATGAATTGATATTATTCTTTGTTGTATATCTTTTTATTTCTGTTTATTTCTTGCTATATATCATATATAGATCATATATATATATGTTCTTGTTTTCCAATGATTAAAATTTTGCATATTTCTCACTAACATATATTATGTAATCAATCATTGGTGTAATAATAAATTTGTGTGTGAGCGAACCATTCGAAATTGCTAGTATTTTTTCATTCTTAGGTATTTATATATTGAATGGTTTAAATTTTCATTATTAAACCCATACATATATATATACACTACACAACGATTCATAATTATACAATGTTTTGGTCAAAGAAACCTACTTCAGATATTAAAGACGATGATGGAAATCATCTTTCAAAAGAGAATGTCAGTGATAACGCTAATGGTACAGGAGAAATTCAAAATATTATAAATGAAATGATTGATGAAGATAAAAGAAGAGCTAATACACTTAGAGAAAGGGCAGGATCAAGAGCTGAAGCATTAGAATTAAGTAAATTTCCAGTATGTGATTATGATAAATTGAAAAATATTTTTACATCTTACTTTTTTTTTGAATGAAGTACTAACATATTTTTTTTACCACTATAATCAATTAATTAATTATATAGAAAGAATTATCATGTATGACTGCACTTGATGAACTTATGCAGTGTATGTCTCTTGGTGGACAAATTAGAAATTACTATAGATATGGAGATTTGACACTATGTGACAAACAGTCGGAGAAGCTAAATTTTTGTTTCTCCAATTCGTTGAACACACAAGACGTCAAAGAAATCAATGTCCAGGAGTTTTACAAACAGAGACTTGTAGAGCAGCTCAAGAGAGGAAGCAGTGAAGATGTCTGGGAGTCCCGAGACTGAGTAAACACAAACACAAACACATCCTAGAATGGTATCTATCTGTATATACTGTGTAACCAAAGAACAAAGAACTGCTTAATGCTTGACCAGCAACAGCCAAACGGTGCGGCGAGAAGAGGATGAAACAGGGCGGTGCACCTGGACGTTTCTTTTCGTCTGCTACATGAATTGGAATATGCAATAGTTGCATCTGATACTGCTTTTGAAGCTGTTCTTCCGTCTTCATGGACACTGCAGTCTCCTTTGTCCAGAGTGTCTTCTTGTTCTGTAGCTTATATCCCAGGCTTCTATTGTATGCTTTGAGAGAGAGGGGAAACTATCTATTTATTTATTTATTTAACAAACTATGTCAACCAAACAGCAAGATATTTTCAACTTCAAAAAGATTCCAAAAGTCTTGGACTATTCTGGTTCTTCTATTAGTACTTTCTCTCAAACTTCTACTCCATATTCTTCAAATACAGCATTTACATCTGTTAATAGTACTCCGTTAGCTGGTATTTCAAAAGAATTTAAATTTAACAATTATAATAATAATCATCATAATTCATCACCGTTGTCTGGACAACGTAAAACTTCATTAAATTTTTCAAATATAAAAGATTTAAATTGTTGCTTTTGTAATGAACCACTGCAAAACATATTTGAAGGTGAAAAAATAGTTGATTTAAAATGTGGTCATATTTTACATTTAGAATGTCTTAAAGAAATGTTAATTCCAATTGATGATTTAACAAATAATTTAAATACTAATAATACTACTAATAATAATCAAGAAAAATTAATTTGTCCATCATGTAATCAAGAAACAGAATGTAATGATTCAACTTTAATGTTTGATACAACAACAATTGCTGCAATTAATACAAAAAATTCAACAATTTCCAAAATTTATGATAATATTTTAAATCCGCATGATGAATATTCAAATATTATGGCTAGTATAGATAATTTTCAATTACCAAATATTCCGTTACAAGATTTTAATAATTCAAGTTTACCTTCTCCATTAGATTCAAAATCAAGTAAAAATACTTTTGAAGATCCAATAACACCACAAAATCAAATTGGTAAAAAATTTTGGGATCATGAAGATGAATTAGTTATACCATCAATTACTAATTCTTCAAAATCAATATCAATTAAATCTCCAATTTCAAATATTAATTCTAATGATATTGAATTATCAAAAATATTATTTGCACCAGAATTTTCATCAATTAATATTAATGATAAATCATTAAAAACTGATATTGGATGTGTTATAAATGTTTCCGTTACTGAATTTGAATCATCAATTGAATTTAATAAAAAAGAACAAGTTAAAACTCAAATTGGTAAAAATAAGATAACTGATATAATTATTAATAATATTAAACAAAATATACCTAATGTATCAATTGATTTTTCATCTGTTGGATCATTAATTTTATTTGATATAATTGATATAACAATTAAATTAAATACATTTAATTCATGTCAAGTTTTCTTATTTGAATCAAATATTATAATTTTAAATTTTGATGGTACTCAATTAATATTAAATCAAGAATTAAATTTACAAACATTTATTTCATCAATTTATTTAAAGGATAAAAATATTATAGTTAATATGAATTCAATTAAAATTCCAAGTATAATATTTAATTCAAATAATAAAATTTTAAGGCATAAATGGTGGGTCACATTAAATAAAATTTATAAAAAAATATCAATTACAAATTCAATTCCATTAATTCAAACTTCAACAAATGCATGGAATTTAATTTCAAATGATAATAATGATGATGTTTTACCAAATGATATTAAAATATTTAATAAACTGTCTAAAAGGGGATTAGATTTACCATCAAGTTTTTTAAAAAGGCAAATACTTAGACCTGATTCAATTCCAATGATTTTAATTTTAGCAATTCCATTAATAAATAATGAAGATTATGGATTAGAAAATGATGAATATGCAGATATAATTAAAGGTTTATTAAAAAATATTTTAAATTTAATGCATGATGATGATAAATTAGGTATTATATTTTTAGGTAATAATTCAAAATTTTCAACATTAGGTAATTATTATGGTTGTACATCTAAATCTTGGCCAGGTTGGGAAATAATGTTAGAATCAATTACGCATAATGTAATTAATGAAGAAGGATTATATATAAATTTTTGGGAAGATAGTCTTAGTAATATTGAACTATTATCAAATCTTGGATTTAATCAACATAGTAATAATAATAATAATAATAATAAAAATAATATAGATTATTTAAAACAAATTATTTTCATATCTAATGAACTTTTAATTGATAACTTCACAAAAGAAAAATATTTTAAAAATGAAGAAATTGAAAATAAATTTAATGATTTAAATAATCCATTTTTGAAAAAGAAGAAAAATAATAAAAATTTAAAATTTAATGAAAGGATATTAAATATATGTCAAAAATTTGAAGCTAATTTCAACTTAATTTTATTAGCTGATGAATTTAAATTTGAAGTTAATCAAATTTTTGATATGAATAAATATTTAAATAATAGTAATAAATTAAATGATTATAATAATGAAATTAAATTATCAATTGCATTAGATTTTGAAAATTTAGGTAATATTTTAGAAAATTTAATTGAAAAACTTCATAATGTTACAATTAAAGAATTAGAAACTTGTATTAATTTTCCGAAAAATGTTCAACTTATTGGATTTGAAACAAAGAATGGAATTGAAAAATTTGTAAATGATAATTACAACGAATATATTATTAAAATGAGAAATTTACCATCAGGATTTGAAAAATCGTTAATGTTTAATGTTCATGTTGATTTTAGTAATGAAAATATAAATAATATTTACAAAGCAACAATTGCAACATCAAAATCTAAATTTATATCTGATAAAGAAATAACTGAATTTGAAAATCAAGCTGATATTAAATTAATAACAAACGAGTCAAATATTGAAAGTAATATAACTTTAAATTTGAATATTGAAAAGACCAATGATTTATTTAAAAATCCTATAAATATTAATGAAAATTCAAATTTAGAATCAAATTCTATACCAATTTCAATTAGGCCACAAAGTGATAATTTAAATTTATCTATAATGTCAAGATTATCAAATGTTAGTGATGCATATTATATTAAAAGGAAAATTCAATTATTAGTTGCAGAAAAGGTTCGTGAATGTGTTTTAGAAGTTAAAAAATTTGATTTACAAGAAAAGGAAAATGCAAAAATAATTTTAAAAGAATTAATTCAAACTATTTGGGAATTTTCCAATTCATGTAATAGTTCGAATACAAATAATATTAGAGATAATGAGCAATGGTCAGAAAAGTTGATTCTAGAATTAGAAGAAATCATAGATGGATATTCACTAAGAAACTATCAACTCTCCAACATGAAGTGCATGTCGTTGTATTTAGAGATTGAGTAACTGGTTAGTTTGTAAAGTATTTGTAGCAGGTCGTCACGTGACTGGCAGTTTAATTTTTTAATGCGTGCGCAGTCTCCGATAAGGCAGCAGCTTAGATAGGAATAGATAGTAATAGATGATAGATAATAGAGTTTGCTAGTCGCTCGTTAAGTGACTGGTTTACATGGATACATGCAAGTTGGCTGTTCTAGTTTTGATTTGTTTTGGTTTAGCTATCTCTGTTTGCTGATCAACAACAACAAGACTCTACGATGAAGTTCCAATTTGTTATCAACAAAAAGAGACGCTCACTGATCAGCTGTACTCGATGTAGGAGAAAGAAGCTTAAATGTGACGAAATAAAACCATCTTGCACAAGATGTCTTACAACTGGGAGTTATTGTGAATATACTAAGGCATCAGAATCGAAAAATGAGAGAAGAGTTACAAAAAAATATACTGAAAATACGTCCAATTTTAGTATTCTTGGTGGATCACAACAACAACAGCTGCTCGAAAATGAAATATCAAATTATACTACTGATACAGATAATATTGAATTTACAGGTTTAGCCATACCAACAAATGTTGATATTGATAAAGCTTTATATGATATTGATAAATTTTATACAGATAAGATAAATGATATCGAAGAAATAAATAATAATAATGAATTAAATGAAGAAGTTCATAATTTAATTCAAAACTATAGATTTTCATCATTTGATGATATTGAATTTCAAGCTCTTACAATAATATCAACATCAGGAAATATGAAAGATATGTTTAATAGATATAATAAATGTTATTCATTAATTTTACCATTAGCATATACAAATAAAACTGTAATGTATTCATTTGCTGGTTGGATATTATCATTAAATAATCAAAATATAAATTCACAAAAATTTCTTAATGAATCAATAAAATTAATTAATTCAAATGAAAATTTATTAAATAAATCAATTGAAAATTTAGAAGGTTTATTTGTATCACAAACATGTCATGCAATTTTAGCATCTTCAAGAGGTGATTATACAACATGGAGAAATATGTTTGATAGAAATTATCAAACAATTAAATCAATTGGAATTGATAAATCAATTGAATTAATGCATAAAAGTCCATCAACTTGTTGGGTACTTGCATGGTTTTTTTATCAAGATATTTTCAAAATGGGTAAAACATCATCACAAAAATTTTCAAGTCCATTATTCCCAAAGCATATTTATAAAAAAATTATTGAAATTTCAGTTAAATCAAAACTTTATGTAAATGATAAATCTTTAATTCCATGTTGTGGACCATTAACAAGATGTTGTACAGAATTATGTATAATTACAGGTGAAGTTAAATCATTATATGATTTATTTAGTGTTAAATTAAAAGAATTAAATAATTTTAATGAAATTAATATATTACCAATTTTAAATAATCAATTATTAACAAAGGAAGAGAAAAATGATTTTTTAAATACTGAAATTTTTGAAAAATATTCAAATATGAAAAAACATTTTTTTAATTGGTTTGGAATGAAAGCTGGAATTTTAGAATCAAAAATTATTAAAGTAATGCCAGATTTAAATAATGAAGATTTTAAACCTGATCAAATTGAAAAAATTTGTAAATTTCATGAATTATTAAAATTATCAATAAGAATTTTTTTAAAAGTTAAAATTTTAAAATGTTCAATAATTAGTTTTGAAATTAAAATTTTATGTAAACAAATTTTAGATGGTATAAAAAATTTAGTATCATGGGAATTAAATAATTGTTTATTATTCCCATTTATAACTGCAGGTTCATGTATTTATGAAATGGAAGATAAACTTATTTTTGAAATGTTATATAAAGATTTACAAAAACATATTAAAAGTGGGAATTTAAATAGAGCATGGGAAATGATTCAAAAAATTTGGAACTCACAATCAGAGCTAGGATTTCAAAATGAATTAGGAGATGATATTGTAAGTATTATAGATTGTGATGTTTGCGTGTTTTAAGTAAAAAAGCATTAATAATAATAAAACTAAACAACAATAAATAAATGTTTTATAAACTAAATAAATCAATTAAACTTTAACTTCAGTAGCTGGTAGATTTGCTGCAGATTCATTTATTAATGATCCAATACTTTCCCTACCATATAAAGTTAAATTATTTTGACGATTTGCCGAAGTTTTATTAAAAAATTTACCCTTTGCTTCATCCCATTGACGAACTGTAATTTGTTCTAAATTATCATCTAATTTATATCCAAGCCTTTTCAATTTTGGAGAATTTAATGATGAAGAATCCATAAAAATATCCAATTTTGGAGATGCAAAATAAATTATAGTATTTCTAGTATAATTTTGTTGATCATCAGGAGCAGTATGAACTCTATGAATTGAAGATTTAAAATAACCATCAGTTAAAAATTTAAATGTATCACCAATATTAACAATAATTGAATTTGGAACATGAGAAACATATTTCCATTTATCATCATCATAAGAACGAATTTGTAAAGAAAGTATTGATTGTGATAATATAAATGTTAAAGCACCAGCATCTGTATGACCTCTTAACCAAGTTGATGAAGTATTTTTAATATATTCATTATCAACTGGATGATATAATAAAAATCTACCAAAACCAGTACCAGAATTTATAACATCATTTTCAATTGAAGGGAAAAAATTATTATATAATGTACCTTCAGGTAATTCAAGTATAATATCCATTAAAGTTAAAACTTTTCTTTGAATATTTGTATGTAAATAATTAAAATATTGTCTAATATCATTTAAATGATATTTGACAAATTCAGGATATTGAATTTGATTAAAGAAAATTTCAGGATGTAAAAAATGACGGAAATTATAAAATTCAACATTATCAGTTGTATTATTTGTATAAGTCCAATAACCTTTTGGTTTATAACCTGTACCTCTAATAACACCTAATTCTAAATCTTTATCAATATCAATTCTAGTTTTACCAGCGAAAAAATTAGATTTAATTTCATCAGTTGTTTCAAAAGTTGATTGTGAAATTGATTTTAAATGATCTAAAAATTCTGGTGTAAAGCCATGATTAATTAATCTGAAAAATCCATAATGTGTCAAAGCAGATTCTAAAGTATTTGCAAGTTTTTTCCTTTCATCAAAACTTATATCAAATTTGGAAAGGTCAATTATTGGAAGTTCTAAAATATCAGCATCTGTCTTTGAGAGTGGTGCATCAATAAATGGTCTAAATTTATATTTTCTACGAATTTCATTAGTAATCTCGTCAGTTGGAGATTTCTTTGGGATATTCTCAGCCATTGTGAATGTCTTGGGAAGTATTTTCCTGGGAGGTATTTACAGTTATTAAGAGGTTACCACATTCTCAGCCAGCAAGTCAGGAATCGTTTGTCCTTTTATGTCTACCGTTTACCACTAATTTACCGTTTGTCACTTGTCATTTGCATTACCAGTAGCAGCAAACTGAGAATGGGACCATGTGTACGCCACAGATTGCCAGTCTTACCGGAGATAGTCTGTCTTATATATATAGACAAACAGCAAACAGCAGTGTGGTGAAGAAGAAGAAAGAAGGAGGAAGACGCCACATTTCGGTCGTTGCACTGGCGATGGAGCCACACATTGCTGGCTGCGTTGCCCATTGGCCGACAAACGATGGCTTTCTGTCTTTCTGTCTCTTGTCTCTTGTCTCTTGTTTCTTCAGTGACCTGTACCGTTATCCTTGGTAGCCATGGCCTGCTGCTGTTCCAGTGGGACTGTGTTGCAGTTAGACACAGCACAGTATGTAAGGACGGCTTGTTGTTTGTTGTTGCAACCATCTCCGCACCGGGATTTCCTGATTGGGCAACTCCGTATCTCGGATAACTGATACTGATACTGATACTGATAATGATAATGATAATGATTATGCGTTAAATAATATTTATGGTTTATAAAATGTATTGCGAGACCTGCCCCGTAGGCGTAAATAATATATATATATAGATGTATGTAAGAAAGGGTGAAAAAACCAACCAACCAACCAATAGCCAAAGATGATAAGTAGCAATTAACCCAGCCAAATTAGAATGAAAAAAAGGTAAAGTAAAAAAAGAAAGAAAAAAACACTTGAATGAAAAAAAGTAACTAAGTAAGTAAGTAAGTAAGTAAGTAAGTAACTAAAATAAAATATTATCACAATGACATTTAATTTAACAATTCAATTAAAATTATTTTTGCCCTTTGAAATAAAGTCACACTTTGAGAAAAAACTAAATCGCCTAAATACTCAATTGTATGAGTTATAGTTTTTAATTTTGAAATAATAATATGATCAAATGATTGATTTGAATAATTTTCAATTTCCTTCTTAGAAATTTGTTGATGTGTAAAAATACTTGATGTAAATTTTGGTTTCTCTGAATTTGCTGTTATAAATTCAATTGTAGAAATTTTCCTCCAAATAAATATAATACCAATTGATAAAATACCAACTGTAACACCTGCAATAATGAAAAAATTAAACGATCCATTAAATAATGATTTTTTCTCCTTACCATTATCATTATTATCTTTCTCATTTTCACATTTATTAATAAAACTTTCTTTTGAAAATGGAAGTATACTTGAATTATTTCTATTTTCAGAATGAAATTCAATTAAACTTGAATTGATATTTATAATATCATTTGAATATGATTTTTTTGGTAGACTAGATAAAAATGATTTCCAAGTATTTAAATCATTAATATTACTTAAAAAATCAATTAAATTAATTAAATTATCATTTAATGAATTTAATTTAATTGATTCACATAATTTTAAATAATTTGGTATTTTATTTGATATTAATAAATCATTTGATGATAATATTATTGGTATACAAGGAGTTTTAGTTATTTTTGGTAACATATAATTATCTTTATCAACAATTAAAATAATTAAATCTGTTAATTCACAATTATTAATAAAAAATTCAATATTTGTAAGTGTTTTTTTATATGATTGAAATCTTTTCATTAATGAATTATTATTTTGACCAACAATTCTAATATTAAGTTTTGATCTATTAATTGAATAATTTGATAATTGTGATGTTCCAATTATATTTGATGTAGTTATATTTGAATGAATTGAAACTCTTGGCATTACAAATGATGAAATAATAGTTGATGAATCAACTGTATTATCTAGTTCTGTATCAGATTCATAATAATTCATAATACTATCATTTCCATTTTTGGTATGTTGTTTATTATGATATGAATGTGATTTTGAATATAAACTTGGTGTCTTTGTTTGAATAATTTGTAATCCATCTATAGAATTATCATCATCACCATTCTCATATTCATAATTATATTCCTTTTCTCGTTCATATCTAATATTATCATCTGTATCATCATTTCCAGAAACACCTGAAAGTATTGAACCAATATTAGGACTATCTAAACGATTTGGAGTATTTGAACTTGAAATATCATCATTATTTTTCATATAAGGACTACCATTTCCTGAAGAGATGATATTACTATTATTATTGCTTGACATATTGAAGAAAAATGAATGATTATTATTATTGTTGTTACTGTTATTGTTATAATTAATATTATTAATTGAATTTTGAGAATTTGATCTTGAATCTAAATTATTATTTGTGGTATTTGTTGAATTAAAATAAGAAGATATATTTTGCCATGAAGTTATTGAGAAATCAAGGTTATTTGGATCATGATCTTGATTAAATTGTAAATGAAGTTGAGACATTGTGGCTGCAATTGGAGCTTCAATATTTGGATTGGTACTATTGTTATTATTGTTATTATTGTTATTATTGGTACTCAAAACTTTTGATTTTAAGGTTGATAAATCTATACCCATATTAAGATCTGGATTTTGCAATGCTTCAAAAACCGAATTATGTGGTGATAATATGCTGCATTGATCTTTGTCATACTCTGAACCAGTATTATGAGACGGAGTATTATCATCATCATCATGATTACAACCACCACCAGCATCAGCATCAGCATCACTTTTGGTGGTCCGATGTTCTCTATTCCGTTGTCTCTTGAGTTCCAGTTCTCTAATTCGTATTGCTTTCAGGATGCCAGTGTTAGTGTCATGACGGTGCATATTGTCAGTACTGCCGGTGTTGTCTATGTTCCTTATCTCGATGTGTGGGGAGGGTGTTTCCCTGGTGCCAGCCGTCTGAGGGGTCTTGGAGGCCTGCATGTTGGTTCAGCAGTGTTGTGGTGTTGTCAAGAGAAGCAGTACCGTCAGTGCAGTGTTTGCCACTGTGAACCGTCAATTTGCCACCTGCCCTGGCCCAGAGACGTGATAGATAAGCAGAGTAGGGAGGTCCGTGTTGTTGACATATCAACTGCATGCACTGCACTGTTATCTAAGTGCTGCTGCTGCCTTGGCTGCTTCCTCCCTACATCCCGTTGTTGTTGCTGTTGCTGTTGTTCTTGCTGTTCTCCTTCTTCCCGGGACTCTGATAGCTCTGCTGAGCCAGCACATTCCTTACCTTGCAGACAACAACGAACTACAACCCCCAGAAACAGACAGATACATAATATAAAGACAATGTTATCTATTCTATCTTCAAAACAACAACATAATCAAAGCAAAAACAACAAAAACAAAAACAACAACAACAACAACAACAACAACGACTTACCGCAAATTGTAGACTTTAACACTATCGAAGAACCAACTATTGAATCTGATCATCCTCAATCAACTTCATTCTTCTCTTTATGGCCTTTTAATAGATCAAGGGCAACAACAAATAAAGCAAATGATAATGATGATGATTCTCTATTAGATGATTCAACAAATAAAGTTATCGCTATGAAAAAAATCGATTCTTCTCTTTTAAACGAATCTTCAATTAATAATGATAATGATGAAGATTTTATTGATATTCAATTGAGGCAATTATCATATGCTGAAGTTGCTGCTTTAAATAATTCTAAATCAAATTCAAATAATCAAATTGTCGTGATTGATCAAGAAGATGTATTAGGTAAATCAATTACTGATATTGAAATGGTTAAAACTTTAAAAAATTGTGAAAAATTTAATATTGATTTAATTCCTTTAAATAATAATAATCATCATACTATTGATAATTCTTTATCAGAAGATCAATGGGATATTTATAATGAAAGTTTATCTAAAAATCACAAAAAGTCAAACTTAAAGTCAAAGAAACATAAAAAACGTCCATTTAAAAAAGCAATCAAATAGTTAGAAAAAAATAGATTGTTATTCATTGTAACATTATTCAAATATATGTGTCCTTACTTATTTTTTAATTCTTATTATTGTTATTGTTAATATTATTATTACTATTCATATATTCATATTCATATTATTATTATTATCCAGTTGTTAATGTTTGCTTCTATATCACACTTTCTTTTTTTTCCTTAGATCAGTAATGTATCTCGTATATAATGATATATATGTAACTTCTACAACCTAGATGTACGCATTTTAGTACGAATTCAAGTAAAACACTACGATAGTCTATATATTGCATAACGAAAAAAATTTAGTATGCGTTTTAAAATTTTTCAACATGAATTTTAACTTTAAGTTATTTTTCCCTATTTAATTATTATAAAACATGCAATTTATATTGTATCAATCACTACTTAACATGTCATTACAATCACTTTTACAATCAGGAATTAAAGAAGGTGCATTTATAGATGAAAGAATAATTTTTCAAAATACTGAATCTGCAGGAATTTCAGCATTTGTTAATTCAAATACTGAAACGCCAATTAATATCGAAATACCAAATTCATTAATAATTAAACCTGAAGATGCATATTCTGGATTAAATATTGATTTAAATTTAGAATCAAATTTAAATTCACTTACAGTATTTAAATTTTATATTGCATGTCTTAGAAAAGGTTTAATTTTAAATTCAATTTTTAAATCATATATTAATAATTTACCAGAATTAAATGAAATTCATAGTCCATTATCATTTAAAAAAGAATCATTTTATGTATTTGAAAATACAGATTTAAAATATTCAATCATTGAAAAAAATTTAAATTTATTAAAAATTGAATTTTCAAAAATTTCAAATAAAAATAATTTAATTTTATTTAATGATTTCCTTTGGGCACATTTAATTATTACTTCAAGGGCATTTCCATATAAAATTATTAATCCAAATGCAAATTCTTATGATGTAATGTTATTACCAATAATTGATTTATTTAATCATAAAACAAATTCAAAAGTTGAATGGTCAAGTAATTCAAATGGTGATTTTAAATTATCAATATTAGAAATTCCAAATAAAAATTTAAATTCAAATTTAAATTCTAATTCAAAATTTGAAATTTTTAATAATTATGGTCCAAAAGGAAACTCAGAATTATTAATAGGTTATGGATTTGTAATTGAAAATAATGAATTTGATACATTACAACTTTCATTATCACTTAATAAAGAACTAAAAAGGGATATTTTAAATAATTGGAATGTTAAATTATCTACAATTGAAGATTTTACATTTAATATATGTAATGATAATAATGATAATAATAATAATGAAAATTTAATTGATGATTCAAATGAAAAAACTGTTTTCATTTTAAATAAATTTCATCCAATACCTGATAATTTAATTAAATTATTTTGTTATATAAATAAAAATGATCAAGACAAGGGAATAACATTAAAAAATATGATGAATGGATTAAATAGACTTAAACAAAGTCTTGAACTAAAATATTCTAATATATTAGATAAAATGCCATCATTTAATGAAGATTTAATATATTTAAAAGATTATGAAAATGCAAAAATTTTAAGAAAGGGACAATTAAATATTTATAATATTTCAAAAAATGAAATTAAATCAAGGGAGAAAAAATATTTAAAAGATTATAGAAAAAAATTTATTACAATTAAAGATTTATTTAAAAAGGATAAAGAATTTCAAGATTTAATAAAAATTTGTTCATGGGATAAACCAATTGATGAATTAAATAAATTAGATTTAGAACTTATTTTAAGATTATGGATGATGAAAAATATTAATGAAATGGGTAATAAATATATTGAAATTGATTGGTTTATTGAATTATTTAATTCAAGAAAATCAATTGATAATCTTCAACAAGATGAATTTATGATTGATTTATATCAACAATTAATTCCATCACTTATTAATACAGTTCCAGATTTAATTAAAGGTGAAAATTGGAATCTTGAAGATTGGTTACTTATTGATAAATTAATTGTAGAAAATTCTTATGAAAAGGGTAAGACTCAAGAGCCAATATTAATTAAACCTTTAGATTTAATTTAAGTAATTACTAATTAGTGTCTTGCGGGTATTAATCTAATTATTATCAATAAGAATAAAAATGAAATTAAAACCATTCCAATTATTCTAATATAAAACCATATTCCTAATCTTCCTTCTTTGTGATATTTTGAAAGTAATGTATTAACATTATCAAACTTACCATGTGAAGCTTCAAAATTTTGTGTTGCTTCTTTCAATATAAATGCATCTTGTTTTAACATCTCTTGAAATTGTAATGCTTGATCTTTTATAGAAGTTACCATATTTGGTAATGAATCTATTAATTCTTGTTGAATAGACTCATGATAATTATTTTGAATTTCAGTACTTTCAACTTGATCTAATTGATTATATTTAGTACTTAATAATCTTGATTTTAATGATTCAATAGATTCTTCATTTTGGAAACTTTCATGTTTATTATTATTATTTGATGATGAAATAATTTCAATATTTTCATCTATTGTATTATCAGTATTTTTTCCAGTATATTTCTTTTCTTGTTCTTTAATGATTTTATTATGCCAAATATCTATCTGAATTTCTATATCAAGTATTGTATTTTTAATATCTCGATCTATATAATGTAACTTTTTATTGAGTTCAAGATATTGATTATTATCATGAATTTGCAATCTCATATAATCAATATCGTGTGCATATCGTTGTAATTTGTTATAGTTGGCTAATAATAAATCAGTATCATTTGCAAGATCTATATTGTTCTTCAATTGCTGCACTTCTGCCTCTATTCGTGCATGCAAAGCAGTAAACGGTTTTGTATCAATGGTCGTGGTCATTTGTGGTGTTTACCCGTCTATGCATCCACTAATCCATCCGTTAACCCCAACAGAGCCTCCAATCCATCCATTTAACTGCTGTTTGCTTGTTTGTTGTTTGTTTAATACGAAATCCCGTGAGCCTCTCGCTGGTGCACGGGTGCCCAGACCCTTAAAACTGTTTTGGCTTGGGCTTTTGCCTGCGGTGAAAAAGGTTGGCGCAACTGAATGGATTAAATGCATTGAACTGGCCGTTCTTTGTCCTACATGGCAATCAACAACTAACCGTCCATTCAACAAGGATAAACACTGGCACTGCTCTACGTACACAATCACAAGAAGCTTAAAAGACAGTGGGATAATTCTGTTTTTCATTCTTTATTTCTTTATTTCATTATTATATTTGCTTTGCTTGTTTAACCACTTAATTGATCTAAACAGGTCAGAAAACAAAAAATAAATAATTAAATAAATTAATTAAATAAATAAATAATTAAATAAATAAATAATCAAAAAATACATCCGATATTTAATATTTTATTCAATTGTATTTCATATATTACTATTCATTATTTCATTACTTAATTAACTAAATAATTTAACATGGGTATTAACAATCCAATTCCAAGATCATTAAAGAGTGAATCTATTAAAGCTGCAAAGATTCTTTCATCTTTTATTAAACCAAATCAAGTTTTAGGTGCTGATGAAGTTATTCCTCATGAAGTTTTATTAAATGCAAAAGGTTTAGCAGTTATAACAGTTTTAAAAGCTGGTTTCTTATTTTCTGGTCGTGCAGGTTCTGGTGTTGTAGTTGCAAGATTACCTGATGGTTCTTGGTCACCACCATCTGCAATTGTAACTGCTGGTGCAGGTGTTGGTGGTCAAGTTGGTGCTGAATTAACTGATTTTGTATTCATTTTAAATAATGAAGCAGCTGTTGAATCTTTTGCTCAATATGGTTCAGTTACTTTAGGTGGTAATATATCAGTTGCTGCTGGTCCATTAGGTAGAAATGCAGAAGTTGCAGGTAATGCATCAGCTAAAAATGTTGCAGCAATTTTTTCATACTCAAAAACAAAAGGTTTATTTGCTGGTGTTTCACTTGAAGGTTCTGCAATTGTTGAAAGAAGAGAAGCAAATCGTAAATTTTATGGTGATATGTGTAAAGCAAGATATATTTTAAGTGGTCGTGTTGCACCACCACCTTCTTGTGAACCATTAATGAGAATATTAGATTCACGTGCTTTTAGTCGTGTTAATCCAAATGATTATGATGATGATGATTATTATGATGATATTCCTTCAACTTTTAGCTCAGATTCTGAATCTTATGCTGCATCAAATTCAAGAAGAAATAATAATAATAATAATAATAGTAATCGTTCTAGTTCAAGAAGATATGATGGTGATTATGATGATGATGATTATGATGATGAAAGTTATAATGATGATTCTGCAGGTGCATATTATAGAAGAGATAGGGCACAACGTAGTGCAAATTCAGGTAATGGTAATATTAATAATAAAAGAGGATCTGGAACTTCATGGGAAGATGATATATTTGATAATGATAGTCGTGGTAGCTCAAGTTACAGACGTAGAAATGATGATGATAGAGGATATGATAGAAATAGTGGTTCAAATACAAAAAGAAATGGTGATAGAAGTTATGATAGAAGTGAAAAGGGTGATTATAGTAGATCAGATAGTAAATCTGATGATTATTCAAGAAGAACTCCTTTATCTTCTGGTGGATCGAAAAATAAAGCAGTTGCATTATATTCATTTGCTGGACAACAAGATGGTGATCTTCCATTTAAGAAAGGTGACCTGATTACAATTATTCAAAAATCAAACTCTACTGATGATTGGTGGACTGGTAGAATTGGAAATGTTGAAGGTATATTCCCTGCTAACTACGTAGAACTTGTTTGATTTATGGAAACATTTTATTTTTTTCATATATATATTCTTTTCATTCAAATTAAAGAGTCTCTCTGTTTTTTTTTTTTCATTATCTTATTGATTCTTTTTTCGGTTTTTAAAATCTATTACCCTTTTGTACTAATTACTTTTTTTCCCCCTTTCTATTCTTCTTTATTCTCTTTTTTTTTCTTCGATTTATATTATGTATACAATCTTTCAAGTTAATCTAATTTTAATTGACCTTACCAAGTAAGTTACAAGCAATTTTATATACCAAATTTATAAATTAATAGCTAAATTAAATAAATCTTAAATCTTTTACTTTGGAATAATACCAAGATAAGTTGCACTTTGAACTAATTGATTAGAAAGAACTGGATGTGCAACTGAAATAAACCTACCTTTGCTATCAAATTGGCTGTTTTTCATAAATATGTAAAATTCATTAAAATTATTAGCCCAAAAAAATTTAATTAAATGTTCAGTTAATGAACAAACTTTTGATTTACTTAACATTTGTGTTATTTGTGGAACTTCTGCACAATATTGTTTATTAATCCATTTGTTTGGTTTTGGAACAAATAATTTTACACAAAGTTCCCAAATTGCACGATAAACTTCATTTTTTCTTTCTTTTAATAAATTCTCTTCAGCTTCAGTTTGTACAACCCATCTTTCTTTAAATCTTGTCTTATTATGATTTTCAAGTTTTTCATGAGTAATGAAATTATTTTTATCAACTAAATTTTGAAAATTTGCAAGTTGACACATATTATTTGGATTAATATATGAAAAAGTAACAATACCTGATGATTTTTCAGAATTATTTGAAATATATGGATAACGAATTGCTTCTACATTATTTTCCTTTATAGGAATTTCAATTAATATCTTATAAGTTGAAACTGATATTGTCTTTAATTCATCTATTAAATAGTCTGCATCTAGTTCATTATTAATTTCAATATAACCATATCCATCAGAACTTGAATTATTGTTTGAAGAAGAATAAAATTCAGCAGATTTAATAGAATCATATTTTGAACACCAATTTTCAATCAATTTTCTATGTTTTTCAAGATTAATTTTGTTTACAAGCAATTTTAATTTTTTCTTTGGATATTTTTCTTCCCTTTTAGCATAATCTTTTTCTTCTCTTGGAATTGCACGAGTAACAAATAATTGTTTTCCGTCAAGTTCTACAGAATTCAAATTACCAATAGTTCTATCAATAGCCTCTTTATTTGTCATTGTAACCAATGCCCAAGATCCTTTCTTTGCTGGTACATCTCTAGTTAATATATCTTTAACAGTACCATAAGGTTCTACTAAACTTTTAATAACATCCTTTTTAATATGAAGAGGCATATTTCTAATAAAAATAGAATATTGAGTACTAATTTGATCATCTTTAGGAATTTCAATTGGACTATTATCTATTTTGAAATCATTTTCAGAATTATTATTATTATTATTATTATTATTATTATTATTATTATTATTACTTGATTTAATATTTAAATTTAAAATATCATTTAAATTTTTTTTATGAAATTGATTAAAAATTTCTCTATCTTTTTTAGAAATATGAACTGAAACATTTATAATATGATCATCCATTGTAGTATTATTGAATTGTTTACAAATTTTGTATGCTTGAAGTTTATCAAAAAAATTTACAAAGCAAGTACCTTTATCCTTTGAATATTTACAACTTAAAATTTTACCAAAAACTTTTAATCTATCATACATAATTCTTGTATTTAAATTTTCATCTAAATTTGAAAAGAATAAATTTGCACCCATATTTTCCCTTTGAAATTTATCCCTTACAGATGGCATAATTCTAATTTCTGAACCTTCTAATTCTTTATAATTTAAAGCTTCTGTTGCAATATCTGCATGAGATTGAGTATCAAAATTTACATAACCATAATTTAAAGATTCATTTTTAGTTGTATCTAAAGGAATTTTAACTGAGATTAAACCTTCAAATTTAGCAAAAAACAAATATAATTCAGATTCTTTAACCGTTGAACTTAAATCTCCAACAAATAAAGAAATCATTTTTCCTTGATTAACTTGATTATTTGTTGAGTTAATATTGCCAACATTAATAGTTGGAGATATTGATGATGAAATATTTGTAATAGGAGTTCTAGTTGGATAATTATCCAAATCAGAATTTGTTTTATTTTTTTGAAAATCCATAGTAATAATACCTAATGAATTTAAATCTGAATCAGAATTATTAACTTCATCTAATACATTTAAAGGTGTTTTCTTTTCAATAAGTTTAATAATATCAAATAAAGATTTTGGATCATCAATTTTAGTTTCAATAGTATCATTTGAACAAATGGAAGAGATACAATTATTATTGTTATTATTATTAATATTATTATTATCATTATTATTATTATTTGAATTTTCATTAAATAATGTCATCTGATTTGAAATATTTTCAATTTCAATCAGTTCACAATCTTTAGAAGAAGAAGATGGTTGAATATAAGAATCATTTTGAGAATCAATACTTTGTTGAGATTTATTTTTTTCTAAATATGATTTAATAGTATGAAATGCTTTCCTTCTTTTACCCATATCGTGATGTAAAGGTTGTGAAGGTAATATTTCTTGATTTAAACCATCTAATTCACCATCTTTTTCTAAATCAATTGTTGTACAATTGATTTTATTAGATGTTTGATAATCTTTATCATCTAATGTAGTTGATACATCTGATAATTGAATAGATTGATTATTTTCCTTTAAATTATTATAATCTAAATCTTTTTTCTCACCTTTCCATCTTGATTTCATCCTTCTGAGAGACTTTGGAAATGTATGACTTGGATCTTCTTCCTTTTGTTTATTTTCGGATCTGTGCATCATTAACTATCTACCCTGTGTTTTTTTTTTTTGTTTATTGATTATTTTTTTTGTTTTTGTTTTTGTTTTTTTGTTAATTCTGTTTATTTGTTTTTTTTTTGTTTATAATTTTTTTTTCTTTTTTGTTAAGTTTGGGTAAGATAGAGTGATTAGGATGGTAATATCAGTAATAATATTAATATTAACACCAGAAGTTACTACAAATATCGCTGATTAAATCTGTAATTTGTAACAATACAGACGGGAGTTATGGTAAAGAAAGGGACACATTTGGAATGGAAATAGGAGTATCAGCAAGGACCAACCAGCATTCGCAGAAGGCAGGGCAATCTGATATTTCCGTTTAAGGAAATAAATAGAGATGAAATTAAATGAAATGGAATTAAATGAAATAAACGGGGATGTTAATTATTTTGTTACAGAATTCATAGTAAACGTTTATTATGGTCGTTGGATGGCTGAGCCGCGCATTTCAACGCTCAGCACACACTACTAAACTGTAATGATATCTCTACCGAAAACACCTCTTTTCAACCAATCAAAGAACATCAAGACTCTGGTTCTAATACTGACACTTTGAGCAAAGTAAATTGATCTCCACATATACATCGCTACTAAACCACCAAAGAAAGTATGACCTGGTAAATCAAAAACTGCAGAATTACCAATATAAGCTAAAGAACCTAAATGATGATATTTAAATGGTTTAGAAACTGAATCATCAATATCACCATTATAAATATCATTTTTAATTAATGCTTCATCGATATTAGCTAACTTACTTAATTTTTTACCTAAATATGAACCTTCTTGATGAGCTCTTTGAGCAGTTGCCGGTAATGCAGTAACTTTTGAATCAACTTCTTTAAATAATAATTTTAAATTACTAAAAGTTAAATAACCAGTATTATTTTTATCATATTTTGGAATTAATTCATGAGTTAAAAGTAATGCTTCATGAGCTAAAGGATTATGTTTTTCAATTTCATTAGTTAAAGATTTTAAATGATTATTTGTAATTTTAAAATTTTTAATATCAGAATCAGTTACAATTAATTTTTTAGAATTTTCATTATTAATAATAAATTGTCTAACATAATCTTCTAAATGATTACCAATATCAGTTCTAACAGTTGAACAATCACCAATTGCATAAATTTCACCAAGTGGTGCACCAATAACTCTTAAATGATTATCAGTTTCTAAAGCTCTTTTATTTCTTTGAAATGGTTTTAAATCATTTGATAATTGTTTTGTTAAATCATTTAATCCTATACCAGTTGACCATAAACATAAACCATAAGAAATTTCCTTTTGTTCAATATTACCATTTAAATCTTTTTGATTAAATATAACTTTATCAGGTAAAATTTCATGAACTCTTGAATTTATTAATAAATTAATTTTATCATTTTTAAATCTTTCCATTGCATACTCTGAAATTTTTTCATCATAAGTATTTAAAATATGAGATCTTGATTGAATTATATGAATTGAAACTTCTTGTCTTAAAATTTTTGGATATAAACGTGGTAAATCTTCATTAATTAAATCGAATATTTCAGCTGCAATTTCAACACCAGTTGGACCAGCACCACAAATTACAAAAGATAATAATTTTTTCCTTTCAATATCAGTTATTGTTGGTAAACAAGCTTGTTCAAAATTATTTAATAACTTTCTTCTAATTATTAAAGCATCTTCAGCAGTTTTTAAACGATTTGTAAATTCCAAACCTTTAACACCATGAGTATTTGAAGTTGAACCAACTGCAACAATTAATTTATCATAAGGTACATAAAAATAATTATTTGAATTTAAATCTTTAACTTTAATAAGTTTATCATTAAATTCTATTTTTTCAGCTTTTGCAAGTAAAAAATGTCCATTAATTGAATTAATTAAAGATCTAATACTTTCCATTAAAGTTTTAATATCTAAAGTACCAACAGCTGCACACGGTAACATTGGAGTAAATAAGAAATAATTTGTTGGAGAAATTACAGTTACATCATAATCATCTTTTGTTAAATTTTTTAAAAGTGAAATAGAACCCCAACCACAACCTAAAATTACTAATTTTTTCTTTTTCATATCAGATAATTTTTCAGGTGAATCAAAAGAATCTAAATTATTAAATAAAATTGGTAAATTTTCTGGACCACCTATTGGAGGATTTAAAGAATTGAATGGGATTAATAAATTATCAGGTACAGGTGGTGGTGAATAAGTTGTATAATCATAAATGAAAAAGGAACTTAAAGCTAAAAAAAAGGAACCACTAATAACACCACAAGTTAAAAAGAAATATCTAAAAGATTTTTTGAAAAGATTTGAATTTGAATTTGAATTTGAATCTGAATTTGAATTATTATTAGAATTTGTATTTAAATTATTCAAAGTTGAAGAGAAGAATCTTTTATTTTGAAATAAATTAGAATTGAAATTATTACATGATGTATTGATTAAACGTTTTGTAAATAAATTGGAAATAAATGGTAATTTTTTCGAATGATTAATACTATTAATGGTATTAATATTATTAATATTATTATACCTCAATACCGACTGCGGTAAGCTGACTAGTCTATTGGGTCTTATAGGCAGCATTGATTGTTGTAAGTGAGTAAACAAGAAAGTAAAGGGAGTGTATGTATTAGAGGATGGGGGGTGTATATGAATATGTTAAGAAGAAGTCAATCCATGATATCCGGTTACGGAAAAGCAAGCACCAGTTGACATTGTTAGTGTTATTGTCGTATACACAATGCAATTAGCCTAAAAGCAGTAGAAGCAGTAGAAGCAGGAAAAGCAGCAGCAACAATATCAGCCACATCACGTGACCGACACGTGATGTGGCGGAGCAGCCCCTCTTCTGCACAGCCCTGCACCGCCGTGTTCAGAAACTCCGCTTCACCGAAACGAGAAATTAATTGAATTAATTAGCTAATCAATTTAGTCAAAGATAAGACACCTATTTACGTATTTAGGTGATGGCAGTTCTGTCTTGTGATTACTGAACACGACACAACACAACCTATAATACAGCAGTTGCTTTCTTTGCTGCTTTTCTTTCGTTGCTGCTCCTGCTGCTCTTTCCAATTCTCTAAGAACATATATATATGGAGAAAAGCACATCACCAACACCATCAACGTCATCATCATCATCAACATCAAATCATCAATCATTTGGAAAAAAAATTAATAATGATGAGCCTTCAAATTTAAATTCAAATTCAAATTCAAATCCAGTTAAAAATTGTCATTTAATTGTCTTAACACACGGTTTATGGGGTACATCTGACCATTTTAATTATTTAGAAAAATCTTTAAATTCTTATTTATTAAAACATTATCCAAATGAATGTTTCTTTATCTTTAAAACAATTTCAAATGAAAAATTTAAAACTTATGATGGAATTGATATTTGTGGTACTAGAGTTGCTGATGAAATCTTAATTAAAACAAATCATTTAAACAATAATGGTTATAAAATTATTAAATTTTCAATAATTGGTTATTCATTAGGTGGTTTAATTGCTAGATTTGCAATTGGAATTTTAAATTTTAAAAATTATTTTAATTTTATAATTCCAATTAATTTTATAACTTTTTGTTCACCACATGTTGGAGTTTTAACACCAGGTAATTCTTTAACAATTAAATTATTTAATAATTTTGTACCTTATTTATTAGGTAATAGTGGTAAACAAATTTTTTTAAAAGATAAAACAAATGGTAATTTGCCATTATTAAATTTAATGTCAATTGAAAATTCAATTTTTTTTAAAACTTTAAAAAAATTTAAATATATTTCTTTATATTCAAATATTAGATCAGATATTAGAACTTCTTATTGGACATCTGCAATATCTTTTATAAATCCTTTTGAAATTTTAGATAAAAATCAAAATGTTATTATTGATAATAATGGTTTTATTAATTTTGCAAATGGTTCAAAATTTCAATTATCTTTTTTAAATGATTATAATCCAATAATTTTAGATGTTTCAAAAAATATAAATTTTAATGGTTTAATTGATTATGATAAAGAAATTAATTATAAATCTAAAGATAAAAATAAATATAAAGATAAAATTAATAATAATAATAATAATTTTATTCAAAGAAAATTTAAATGGTTAATATTAATTTTTAATACTTTCATTTATATTCCAATGTGGATAATTTGGTTTATAATATATAATATATTACAAAGTTTCCAATCATTTATTAGAGTTACAAGAGAATATTCAAAATTAAAAGATAATATTTCTATTTATAATTTAATTGAATCAAATATTAATACTCCTTTAATTAAACCAGCTTATTCAAATGAATTTAATAAATTTGAAAATGATTTACATGATCAAGGTGATTTATTTTTAGATTCTGTTTTTGATGCAATTACATCTTCAAATAATATTAATAAATCAATTTTTAATCAAAATTCTTTTGGTGGTAATAATTCACTTATAACTAATTTAAATGAATTATGTTCAATTCCAATTAATGATATTAAAAATTGGGAATTTGATTATAAAATTATTAATAATGATAAATTAATTGCTTTTAAATATTATCAAATTTTAAAATCTTTTAAATTAAATATTTCAAATTATCAAATTGATATAATTAAAAATTTAAATAAATTAAATTGGTCAAAATTCCCAATTTATATTACAAATACTAATTCAACTCATGCAGCGGCAATAGTTAGACATGATGATCCATCTTTTGATCAAGGTAAAATCGTTATACAACATTTTTGTGAAAAAACATTTAAAATAAATTAATCTATTTCTTATATATAAATTCTTTTATAATTTTTTCTGCATCAATTTTAATTAAACAAATTTTTTTATAATGTCCAAATACAGAACAAATAATTTTACAATCAGGTATTTTAAAACTTGCTTGTAATGGTTTGTAATCATAATCAATTTTATTTAATATTATATTTCTAGATTTTATTAAAAAATCTCCATTAATTTCATTTATTTTATTAATTTCTTGTAATTTATTTTCAATTAAATTGAATTGAAATTTTTCCATACCAGATGTTATACCAATACCAATATATTTACAATAACTTTCCTTTATTGACCAAATTTGACTTAATTTTAATAATCTATCATCATAATTAAGTTTATTAAATATTTTATCTAATTGATTAATTTCATTACTACTAAAAATTGATTTAAAATCATTTTTATAAAAATCTTCTAATTTATTAAGTTTAAAATTTTCAATATCAATAGGATTTGATAAATCAATACCAATTTCATTATCCTTTTTAAATTCATTAAATCCAATACATAAACAAACCATTCCATTTTCATCAGAAATATTAAATTGATAATTACGATTCTTTAATTTTGGTTTACCAAATTTATTTCGTATTTGAATAATCACATTATCATTATTATCTTCATATAATTTTATAATATATTCAAGTATTAATAAATTAATTATTTTAACATATTTATCAACTTCATTTTTAATATTTCTAATTCTTAATTGTAATTTTAAATTAAAATTTCTTAATAACATCTCAAATTTAAAATCATCTCTTAAAATTTGAATTATTTTACTATCATTAATATTTAAACATCCATCTAATATATCAACATAAAATAAAAATAATGTCTCATTTTTACCCTCCTTTTCAACAATATCTTTAAGTTTTGAACACATTATTAATTAACAATATACAATAATATTACATCTTGCTCATAAAAACTAATTTTAAGTAATGTTATTATATATATTGAGTGGCAATAACAAAACGCGTTGACGTTTTCTTAAATTATTCTGATAATGTACATTCCTTTCTTTCTTTCTTTCTTTGTTTCTTCATTTTCAAACTTAAACATTATATAAATATATAATTCTAACCATATCAAAAATGACAGAAGAAAGAAAACGAATACTCCCACTTGATAAAAATGTTGTTAATTTAATTGCAGCAGGTGAAATTATTATTGCTCCATCAAATGCATTAAAAGAATTACTTGAAAATTCAATTGACGCATCGGCAACACAAATTGAAATTATAATTAAAGATGGTGGTATGAAACTTTTACAAATAACAGATAATGGTAAAGGTATTTATAAAGAAGATTTACCAATTCTTTGTGAAAGGTTTACAACATCAAAATTAATTGAATTTAATGATTTACAAAATATTTCAACATATGGATTCCGTGGTGAAGCACTTGCAAGTATATCTCATGTATCACAATTAAATATTATTACTAAAACAGATAATGATCAATGTGCATGGAAATCAACTTATAAAAATGGTGATTTAATTGGTGGTATTGAAAATGGAATTAAACCAGTGGCTGGTAAAACAGGTACAATTATAAGTGTTGAAGATTTATTTTATAATGTACCATCAAGATTACGTGCATTAAAAAATTCAAATGAAGAATATTCAAGTATTTTAGATGTAGTTAGTAAATATTCAATTCATGTTGAAAATGTTGGTTTTAATTGTCAACGTCAAGGTAAATCATTAGATATAATGATTAGAAAAAATTCTAATAGAAAAGACAGAATTAGATCAATTTATGGATCAAATATTGCAAATAATTTAATTTCTGTTAATATTGAAATTGAAGAAAATTTTATTAAAGATTTTGGATTAATTAAATGTACTGGTATGATTAGTAATACAAGTTTTGAAAATAAAAAATTAATTCAACCAATTTTTTTTATAAATCATAGATTAATTATTTGTGATCCTTTAAGACGTGCAATAAATTCATTATATTCAACTTATTTACCAAAAGGTCATAAACCATTTGTTTATTTATCACTTGAAATTAAACCACAAAATGTTGATGTTAATGTTCATCCAACAAAAAGAGAAGTTAGGTTTTTAAATGAAGATGAAATTATTGATAAAATTATAATTTCAATTGATAAATTATTATCTGAATTAGATTCATCAAGAAAATTTTTAACTCAACAAATTTTAACAAATACAAGAAAAATTGAAGATGATGTTGAAGAAAGAAGAAATAAAAGGTCAAAACTTACATTAACTGAACCAATAATTAAAGAAAAATCAAAAATTTTACCATTGTCACATTTTAAAAAACCATATGAACATGAAATGGTTAGAACAGATTATAATCAAACAACATTAAATAATTTTGTTTCTCAAAAATCAACTCAACGATCTAATACATCTTCATCATCAATAATTCAAGATTCACAAACAAAAATTGATAATATTTTAGAATCTTCTGAACCTTCATTAAATAATGAATTTGAAATTGATTCCTCAACAATTTTAGAAACTACAATTGTTAAAAAAGTTAAAAAGCCAATGACTTTATTATCAATTAGATCATTAAGACAAGAATTACAAGAACATGGTAATAGAGAATTAACACAATTATTTTCACAACATACATATGTTGGTATAGTTGATTATGAAAAAAGACTTTGTTGTATACAACATGATGTAAGACTTTATCTTGTTGATTATGCAAGCCTTTGTGCAGATTTATTTTATCATATTGGACTTGCAGATTTTTCATCATTTGGTAAAATTGAAATTATAAATGAAAATGGTATTGATATTAAAAATTTAATTAAAATTGAAATTTATGAAAATAAAGAATTAGTTGAAAATTATTGTAAACAAAATAATGTTAAAGAATTACCAAATCTTAATGAATCCTTACAAACTTGTTTTGTTGATATGTATGAAATGTGGGAAGAATATTTTAGTATTGAAATTGATATTACTGATCAATTTAATCCAAAACTTAAAAGTTTACCATTATTAGTTAAAAGATATATACCGAGTTGGAATAAATTAAGTTTATTCTTGTTTCGTGTAATTTCAAAAGTTAATTGGAATGATGAAAAGGAATGTTTAGGAGGAATATTAAGACAACTTGCATTATTTTATGTTCCAGAATGTATTTATGATGATGTTGATAATGTAGAAGATAGACAAAAACAAATTGCTGATTGTCTTGAAAATTTATTAATGCCAATTGTGAAACGTAAATTTTTAGCTACAGATAATTTGATTCGTGATGTTATAGAAATAGCAAGTTTGCCTAGATTATATAGAGTTTTCGAACGTTGTTAATGTTAACAACGATTTTCTTTTTTTTAACATTCTTTTAGTTAAATAATTTATAAATTGTAAATACATGTGTGTATCTCTTTTTTTTTTCTAAATAAATCATAAGTGCGGTGGCAGAAATGTACATAATAACAATAAATGCATAGACCATTTGGTAAGAATTGTGAATTTTCTTTATCTATATATATATGATTTCATTGTATTAATGATATATGAATTATGTTATAATGATCGAAGCTTTTTGTTTTTTTTTTCTTTCTTTCTAATAATGTAGATTTGTATACGTAGCATAATAATTTCTAAATGAAAATAGAATAATAATGAATATATTATAGAAAAATGATAAGAATAAAATGATTTTCTTTTTGACAAAAAAAATAAATAAATAAGTTAATAAATAGTTGGTAAATTGTAATTAAATAATTACTCTAGATAAATTTCACCAGTTGAAAGTGCACCTAAAAAGACTTGATATAATAATAGCATAACTGAACTTTGCATACTTGTCCATACAAAACGAGGTGCAACTCCAGAGAACAATCCAGAAATACCTTGAACATTATATATTGTTTTCAAACTTGAAATAATTGAATTAGATTGTAACATTAAACCAGAAGTACCATTTTGAGTTTGCATTCTAGTTTTCACAACATCTAATGGAGTTGTCATAATACCTGCTAATCCACCTGCAGCTGCACCCGTTAGTAATTCTGCATATAAAGGTAATGATTTTGCTTCTGTTTTTTTATATGTATCAAAATTAGTATCAGGTCTAGTTAAATCAAAAGCCCATTGACGAAATTTTTCATAAAATGTGAATTGTAATGCAGAAAATGGTAGATCTCTAGTCAGTGTAGCTTTATAACCATAAAATAATGTACCTGGACCTTCATTTTTAATTATTGTCATTGCAGCATCTATAATACCTTTATAATTGTAACCTGAATTAAAATGTGGATTATTATATTTACCTTGAAGTTGTAATCTTGTTTTCAAAACTTCAGATGGAACATAAAATATACTTGAAAAAAAATCACCTACAAAACCTGCAACTAAGAAAGCGGGTGTTTCGGGTATACCTAATTCATTAATTTGATAACGTTTAATTGATTCATATGTTAAAAAAAATACAGCTGATGATGGTAATGATCCAAGCATTGCAGCACTATAACCACCATATAATCCACGGCGAATACCTTCTTCTAAAAAAATTGTTTTATATGCTGTCCATGTACTACGATATTTTGCCATATGTGATGAACCTTGTTGTCTAGTTTTTACTGTATCTAATGAATGCATAGATGAATCTCCTATCAGACCACCAAATCCCCCAGCAATAGCACATTGCCATACCGATGGTATATAATCTGAGTCTGATTCAGATATGTTTGTATTATTGGTATTGTTTGAACTGTTATTGTCGTTGTTATTATTATTATTACTGTTATTTCTATTGCTATCACTGCTTCCCGATGAGCTATCCCCATTCTGAGACGGTGAATCTGGATGAGAATGTGGATGTGAATGGGAGTGTGGTATTGTTTGGGTAGACTTTAAAGGAGAAAACATTGTGATTGTGTACAATATCGTCTTCTTTGTCTACTCTATGTTGTAAAGTTGTGGATATTATATTATGAGAATATGGCTTCTAAAGATTGTTGAGTTTTGTTTGAAAAACGTTGTGTAGACACTTAAATGGTTCCTTATATGGAAAATGAAGAACAAAGAGACTTGTGTTAAATGCTAAATGCTGAATGCTATATTCTATATGTATGTCTCTGTAAACGCTTTCATGCAGAGTTTCACTGTGTATTCCTGCTAAAGTACGTGTATCTGATTGTGACTCTGACTCTGTCTTGTCTTGTCTTGTCTTGTCTCTGGTGTCCAACCATGTTCAACTCATTGTAAATTGTAAACCTCACTTTCCATTTATTTTATTTTATTTTCTCTTTTATTTTCTTTTCTTTTCTTTTCTTTGCTCTTCGCACTGGCAATGTTTTTACTTTTACTTTTACTGTTCTTTTACACACTTGATGGATGATATACATGACACAATTAACAACTTGCTTCCTAGTTCAAAACATCTCTCTGACGACGAAGAATATCGTCATTAATCACCTTACTCCATTTACTCTTCCCGTATACTGAAGTGCTTCCAAAAATACTCAAAAGAATTGGTGCAACAATCAATGCATGTAATGATGCAATAATAATTAATCCTGTCCACATCTTAAAATAATAAACTCTAAATATTTTACTTCTAGTAAAACTTAAAACTCCAATACCAATCAATTTAGTTAATGTAATTCCTCCTAATGTAGTTGATCCAATATATGATAATGATCCATATGCTCTACTTTGTTTATATCCATCTCTTGGACCTTCTGTTTGAGTTTCATTAAAATTAAAATGTTTAAATAAATGAACAGAAAATTCAACACTTAAACCAAGACAAATTAATAGATTAACAAGAGAAACAGCATTGAGTGAAATATCTGAAATTACCATCCATCCAAGTATACTAACAATAATTAAAATTAAATTGATTATAAATACAATTGAATTTCTAAATGATCCAAGTAATATCATCATTATTATTCCAACACAAATTAATCCAACACATATTAATGTAAATGTTAATAATTTAATTGTTTCATATTGAACAAAAAATATATAAAATGGAGAATATGCAAATAATTTAATATCTTTATGTTTTTCTTTAACTTCATCAACAATTCTTAATGAATTGTGATATGCTGAAATAAAATCATCTTGTGATCTTAAAGGAATATGTGAAGATCTAAATGCACTTCTTTTTAATTCACCTTCAACCATGTATATTGAACTTGAATATGGTGCTTTACCACCTAATGGACATGGATATGATGGTGCATCAATCCAAGCTTCAAAAAATTCCATAAATTCTTCACCTTTCGGGAAACCATGCATTTGATAATCCCATTTTCTATTTGCAAAGCAACTATCACAAATTCTAGGTGATGAAAATGGTGGACAAAATAATTTATCAGGAGAATTTTTTTTCAATAAACAACATTCTGATAATTGTGGATTTAACCAAAGTAAAAAATCATCAATCCAACTTGAAACAGGTTCTGCAATTGTACTTTCATTAGATCTAATATATTCTTGTTCAATAATATTAACAAGTGAAAATGAATCACATGTTGTAAATTTACTACATAATTTCTTTTGATTTGATCTTTTAGTTACATTCAAATCTTCAACAATAAAATAAACTGGAGGTCCAACATCAAGATATTCATAAATATCATTATAATAATCAATCATATATGAATCTGATGGTAATGCTATTCTTTGATCTAAACCTAATTTTAAATTTGGAATTAATGATAATGAAATACCGAAAATTGATAAAAATATAATTAATATAGTATTTCTAATTTCTTGTTTAAAAATTATTGGACTAAATTTATTCTTAAAAAATTTTCTAATAATACCATTTTCAATATTATCACTTTCATTTAACATTTGAGCTAAACTATTATTAAAATCGTCTGAATTTTCAACATCTGAAGAATTTGCAGGTAATGAAACAGGATCATTTTCAACTTTAATAAATGATAATAAATCCAATTTGCCATCTAAAATTCTTTGTTGATCTAATGTTAATATTGAAACAAATGCTGTAATTTGTAATAAAGTATTAAAAATAATTGCAACTGAAATATAAAGTGAAAAATTTTTAACTGCTGGCATACCAACAAAACTACCTAATATAAAACAAATAAATTGACATGATGAACTTAATAAAATACTTGGACCAATATTAGACATTGTTTTACCAATTTTTTCATTTAATTCCATTGAATTTGTTACTGTTAATTTTTCAACATTTGAAAATTCATTACAAATTAAAAAAATATTATCAACACCAACAGCTAAAATTAAAAATGGAATAACTTCAGCAATAATTAAAGTTACTTTTAATCCAAATAAACTCCAAAATCCAATTGAAAGAAATACTGAAAATAATACAATTAAAATACCAATTAAACCAAGTGAAAATCTTGTCTTTGTTAAAGTTTTTAAAATAAAATTATTACTTGATATCTTTCCAAATGGAGTAATAAAAGAAGAATTAATAAAAGTAATATGATCATTATTATTACCATAATTATTTTGATTAATAGATAAAGCATAAGATGCATATGCAAACATTACAAGGTATGAAATAATAACAATTCTTATATCTGTATTTGTAGATTTATTTAACTCCTTTTCTAATGAGATTTCAGTCATAAAACTTAATTCAACACCATAATTTTTAGCTTCTTTAGTAATATTATTTAAAAGAAATGATTCTAAAACTTCTTCCCAATGTGATGCTTTAATGACTTGTTCACTTTCTAAATTATTATTATTATTATTTAATAAAGTAACAATAATTGCTTCAGATGATAATACCTCTGTTGTATTACCACCAAATAATAATGATTTTTTTAATGGTTGTTGAAAACTTGGTAAACATTCAACTGGAGATTCTGCACATTTTTGAATTTGAGATTTCCAAGTATTTTTAGGTAAATTATTTAAATTACCATCAAAATATTGAGTAAAACTATCTAAGATACATGTTTCTTCTAATGGTTTAAAACAAATATCATCATATTTAACTTCAATTTCATTATTATCAATCAATACATTTGTTTTAAGATTCATTATTTGAGATTCTTTTTCAAACCACCATTGAATAAAATCATAATCTTGTAAAATAGAATTACCTGTAATATTTTTTATTATAATTTGTTGAGTTCTATAAAATGGACCAAAACTTTTATCAAATTTTTCCTTTTCAATATAAGCATTAGATTTTGGACTTACCCATAAATTTACAGGATTTGTTTCAATTTTTGTAAAATACATAAATGAAGAAAAAATTAATATAAAAATACTCGTAATTGAGAGAACAAATTTTGGATAACTTGAACAAAAATATCCTAATTTATAAAATTTCTTTTCCAAATAATTATTAACAATATAAGATTTTCTTGAATGTAAAGATACTAAATTTAAAGTATTTTGAGAGGTAAATGAAATATCTGGATTTAAATCTGGTGAATTTGAAGATTGTAAAATAGAAGTTTCCATTATATCATTATCATCAGTGAAAAAGAATTGATTTTTATTAGTTTTTCTTTTATTATTAAACTGTATTATGAAAGAAATTAAAAAATAAGTAATTAACATGAAAAGGTAAGTAGATAAAATATAAAATGAAGAACATGATATTCCTAATATTTGACATGTATCTTTTGAATGTGGCAAATCATCAAGTAATGGACAAATTTGAGGACAATCAGAGCAAGCACATGCAAAGTTTGGATTTGAATCATTACAATTTTTTGTATCAATAGATTTAATAGAAATATTATTATTAAATTCATAATCATTTAAATTATATTTAAAATTAATTTGAAATGGAGAACCTCCAATTTCTGGTTTTTTATCACCTAAAAATTTAAGAAAATTAGAATAATTTTGTGCACCACCACCAATTAAATCCATTGCATAACTATTTGTAGCTCCAAATTTAATATTTTTACAAGAATCAAAGAATGAATTAGAAAATGATGAATCAATATAATAGTTTAATTCATCAACAATTAATTGACCAGAAGTTGAATCTTTTGCAGATAAAATATCAACAAATTGTGATTGATTTGGTGAACAAGTAAAATGACAAAATAATTGATAAAAATTTTCTTTACAAGCTGGACATGAAGATATCATGGGATCTATTTTTGCAAGATTTGATTTTAATTGAATTAATTGATTTGAATCACAGCAAGCATAATCTATATTTCTCCAAGAATCACCACATATTTCAGTTAAAGTAGAATAATCATCCAAAGAAAGTTTTTGAGATGGAATATTGTTTGGTTTTGGAATATCAGGACCAAAAAATGAAGTTTTGCCTCCAACTCCGTACATTGAACAATAATTTGGGGAATGGATGGTAGTCAATGATTTTCCATTGACTTCATCTAAATAAAAGGAGTCGTCATTTAAGACAAGAAAAGGTTCTATGTTCCGGTTGATGTTCATTGTCATTGGGCTGACAGAACCAAGAAGAATGGAGAGATGATTGTGATTAAGAATATGATCATGATTGATTATGATTACAAAATGACAATCAGAACAGAGCCTCCTCTTGATAGCCTGTCCTGTCTGTCCGGTCTGTTATCATCAGCGGTGCTTACGTCAGCAGCGTCGATCGACGCAGCGGAATAGAAGCGTCTAAAAAACTGCGCCTCTGAAACGATTAACCAAATAACAAATAACAAATAACAAATAACAAATAACAAATAACAAATAACAAATTAAATAACAAATAATCAACTAAACGATGGGCGATGCAGTATGATGTAATATTTGGCCAATTTGACGACTTTGCTCTTTTCCTGCTTTGCTCTTCTTTGCTTTGCCTTCTGCTGCTTTTCCTCTTGCTTTGCTTTTTCTCTTGTGCCCTGTGCCTTATACTATTACTAATTAACAATAAACACTGCACACATCCCATCCCATCCCATCACCAAACTTGACCAAAGTCTGCTGTACCTTAATTTAGTTCATCCGACATCAATACACGCCTTCAGTTATCATCTTGATCTAATCTATAGTTTGATCTTTACATCATATATCCATCCATACGTTTATTTTATTTATTCATTACTTCATTTATTATTTTTTTTTAATTTACAAATTCGGTATCAAGTCATATTCATTTCTTTTGTTAGCTGAATACAAATATGTCTTTGCCATCTACTTCTGTTGAGCAAACTATTGTCAACAACATACCTAATATTACTTCAAGGTCAAATCCTGATCTTGCTTCACTAAACTCAAAGACACTTGATTTAGAACCTAATCCATTTGAGAGATCATTTGCACAGACTGGAGATGATAAAACTCTACCAATGAGTGCACTGTCAAAACAACAACAATCACAGCAATCACAACAATCACAGCAATCGCAAGCACAAGTGCAACAATCAGAACTTCAACAATCTCAATCACAATCACAATTACAAGCACAACAACAACAATCACAGCTTGAACCACAATCGCAACTAGAAGCACAATCGCAAAACCCACAGCAGACACAATCACAGCTATCGCATCCATCACAACAACAGCAATCTCCGCAACAGCAATCTCCACAACAACAACTACAAGAATCACAACAGCAACAACAACAGCAACAACAACAACAATCACAGCTACTGCAAGCACAAAATAATAATGTCGCCACATCGGATGAACTTGATTGTGCACTGCAATCACATATTAACTCTACAAATAATTCATCTCTTACAAGCATTGCTCCAAGTTCACAAATGTCTCAAAAACAAACTTCTAATAATGTTCCTTTTAATATATCACATCGTTTAGAACCTTCAGCTATGTCTCCTCCTATACTGACCCCTGGTGGTACAAAAAGATTTGCCTCTGGAGTACTTCCACCATTACCTGGTTTTATCTCTCCAGGTGGTGGTTCATTTATTGCAACTCCTGGTATTTGGAGCTCATTATTCCCATTAACTCCAGGTCAACAACAACAAGTTTTGCAATCAAATCAACAAACTCAATCACAGAAATCACAACAAATAGCACCTTTAACTATGGCATCATTAGGTGCATTATCTCCAAACAGTTTAGCAGTAGCACAACAACAATTACAACAACAACAACAAATTCAAAATAAAAGTTATATGCATCTTCAAAATCAAATTCAACAACTACAACAAAATCAACAAGATGTTACAAAGTCATCAGATTCAAATAATAATGCTACCATGAACAATATGAAAGTTCCTATGGTTGTTGTCAATGCCTCTCCACTAGATTCTACGACACAAAGTCAGATAATGAAACAGCAATTAAGTCAAGATTCATCTTTAAGTGCTACTACTGATACAACGCCACAACAACAACAACAGCAGCAGCAGCAACAACAACAGCAACAACAGCAACAACAACAGCAACAACAGCAACAACAACAACAACAACAACAACAACAACAACAACAACAACAACAACAACAACAACAACAACAACAACAACAACAACAACAACAACAGCAACAACAACAACAGCAACAGCAGCAAAAACAGCAACAGCAAAAACAACAAACTATGTACAATTTTATTATGAATGAAAAACGATCTGGTTTAACACCAAATGAAAGTTCAATGCGTACTGGTTTGACACCTGGACCTGGAATGTTTCAAAATAATTCACTGTATTCTTATTTATCAATGGCATCAAATCCAGTTATTCAAATGAACCCAAATGTTGCTACTAATCAAAATTTGAATGGTATTAATGTTAGTAATGGAAATATTCCAATTAACCAAGGAGATCAAAATGATAAGACATTGTCAACAGGATTATCAGGATTGCTTCCAACTTTAGGTTCATTAGATATGCTGTCTAATATTGATGCAAGCGTTCAATCAATGCAACAACAACCATTGCAACAATTATCAGAGCATCAATCATTACAACAACCATTACAACAACCATTACAACAACCATTACAACAATTATCAGAACAACAACAAAATAAAAATCCTGTTTCAGCAAAATTAGAATCTATAAATGAAAATGCTAACGAATTGCTTCAACTGATACCTGAAAAGAATAAAAAATCAAAGAAGAGAATTTCTACTGAAACAAAGAAAAATACTAAACGGTCTAAGACTAATTTAGATTCAAATTCTGCAAAACTTGATATTTCTGATTTAGGTACAAATCCATCATCACCGCAAGATCAACAATATAGTTCAAAATCATCTTCCGTACAAGGTTCAACAACGAAAAAGAAAAGAAAGAATGCAATTTCTGAGGAAGAAAAAAGGCAAAATTTTCTTGAAAGGAATAGAGTTGCTGCATCTAAATGTAGATTAAGAAAGAAAGAAATGATTAAAACAATGAAAATTGATTTAGATGAATATAAAAGAGAGAATGAATTATTACGTGAACAAGTTGGTACATTACGTGAGCATGCCCTTACATTACGTACTATTTTATTTGCACATCGTGAATGTAATATATTGGTTGAACAAGTTGGTGGAGTTCAAAATTTAAACACTGTTTTGAATACAACTAATTATGTATCACAAATTCCAGAAGCACATCAAAATCCAGAAAGTATCAAATTCGAAGAAGTTCCTCAACTGCTGAATGGTAGTAGTAGTAATGTACAAGCTGCTGTTGCTGCTGCTATTGCTCATACAACAAACAAAGCTATTGAAAGACAAGGACGTCTTTCCAATAGTAATTAAAAGAAGATAATAATAAATAAAACATAATATATATATACTAATAATAATAATATTTATACCAAATAGTCAATCTATAGCTTTATGAACTGTATAATAAATAATAAATAATAATAAGTAATAACTATATATATCAGCACAATCCGTATCATCCGAACAAGATGGTCTGGAAAATTCAACAGGAAATAGGAATACGAAACAACGAAATACTAAATACTCCGATCCTTCCTCAGAGGAAAGCAAAGCAAAGAGCACACAATTTCGTTTTGTTCCGCATTCCGCCTATTACTATTTATTGTCCAGAGTGGAAAGTGTGGAGTGTGGAGTGTGGTGTCCTGGATTTAAAACCAATCAATACACAGTGTTTTAGTACTATTTATCACTTCCTTTTCTTTGTATTTTTACTTGTAATTTGTTCTTGTTCTTTTTGTAACAATCAATCCCAGATATGCCTTACAGTTATATTAAGAATGCAGGTAAATTCCTTTGTATTGGCCGTAATTACATGGCACATATTAAGGAACTTAATAATGCTAAACCAACAGAACCATTTTTCTTTCTTAAACCAAGATCATCAGCTATAGTTGAAGGTGAAGGACCAATTTTAATTCCTGAAAATGTTACAGTTCATCATGAAGTTGAATTAGCTTGTATTATTGGTAAAGAATTAAAAGATTTAGATCCAGAAAAATTTGGTCCAAAGGAAGCATTAGATTCAATTGATGGTTATGCACTTGCAATTGATATGACTGCTAGAAATGTTCAAGATGCTGCAAAGAAGAAAGGTTTACCATGGACAATTGGTAAAGGTTTTGATACTTTTATGCCATTATCTAAATTTATTACTAAAACTCAAATTGTTGATCCATATGCTGTTGAATTAAATTTAAAAGTTAATGATGAACATAGACAATGTGATTTAACTGATTTAATGATTTTCCCAATTCATAAATTTATTAGTAGTATGTCAAATATTATGACTTTACAACCAGGTGATGTTATCTTAACTGGTACACCTAAAGGTGTTGGTCCAGTACGTCCAGGTGACAAAGTTGAAGCATGGTGTAATCATAAAGGTGAATTAGTTGATGGTTCACATATGAAATTTGATGTTGAAAGAAGAAGAGGTTTTTATGCTTTCAAAGGTGAACCATAGATTACATTTATGTATCAACTTATTTATTAATTAACTATTTATTTATTCACTTATTTATTCACTTATTTATTCCAAAATCTTACTATATTAGCAATGTTGTAATGTTGTAGAGGTGACTCTAAATGGCAACACGTGACCGGGTGCTGTCACCAGCCACATACTCGCCACACACTTGCCTTCTTCAGTTTTCCATTCACAGCGAAAAAACAAAAACACAAAACACTGGCAATTAATTAATCATTTTTACCTTTTATTTTATATATACGTAACAAATTGGCCTTTACACAAGTGTAAAACTGATTAAAACACATTTTAACCAACGTTAATAACATTGAAATTTTACTATAACTATTAGTCATGTCAGATGCAGCAGTTGTTCCAATAACTCCAACTGTAACAAGTGAAAAATCAGAGCAAACAAATACAGCAAATGTTACATCAACAGTAACAAAAGATAGTAGAACTGCAGCACATACACATATTAAAGGATTAGGATTAGATGAACATGGAATTGCAAAACAAATGGATGATGGATTTGTTGGTCAAAAAGAAGCACGTGAAGCATGTGGTATAGTTGTTGATTTAATTAAATCAAAAAAGATGAGTGGTAAAGCAATTTTACTTGCTGGTGGTCCAGGTACTGGTAAAACTGCATTAGCATTAGCTGTTTCACAAGAATTAGGTCCAAAAGTACCATTTTGTCCAATTGTTGGATCTGAATTATATTCTGTTGAAGTTAAAAAAACTGAAGCTTTAATGGAAAATTTTAGAAAAGCAATTGGTTTAAGAATTAAAGAAACAAAGGAAGTTTATGAAGGTGAAATTGTTGAATTAACACCTGAAGAAGCTGAAAATCCTTTAGGTGGTTATGGTAAAACTATTAAACATGTATTAATTGGTTTAAAAACTTCAAAAGGTACTAAAAATTTAAAATTAGATCCATCAATTTATGAATCAATTCAAAAAGAAAAAGTTTCAATTGGTGATGTAATTTATATTGAATCAAACTCTGGTGTTGTTAAAAGAGTTGGTAGATCTGATGCTTATGCAACTGAATTTGATTTAGAAGCTGAAGAATATGTTCCATTACCAAAGGGTGAAGTTCATAAAAAGAAAGAAATTGTTCAAGATATTACATTACATGATTTAGATACTGCAAATGCGAGACCACAAGGTGGACAAGATATTCTTTCAATGATGGGTCAATTATTAAAACCACGTAAAACTGAAATTACTGAAAAATTAAGATCAGAAGTTAATAGAATGGTTTCAAAATATATTGATCAAGGTGTTGCTGAATTAGTTCCAGGTGTTTTATTTATTGATGAAGTTAATATGTTAGATATTGAATGTTTTACATTTTTAAATAGAGCATTAGAATCAAATATTGCACCAATTGTAATTTTAGCTTCAAATAGAGGTTTAACAACTGTTAAAGGTGCAGAAGATATAAAATCTCCACATGGTATTCCACCTGATTTAATTGATAGATTATTAATTATTAAAACAATTCCATATAATTATGATGAAATTAAAAATATTATTTTAAAAAGATCAAAAATTGAAAATATTATATTATCAAATGAAGCATTAAATAAAATAACTACAGTTGCAACAACTTCTTCATTAAGATATTCATTACAATTATTATCACCTGCTAATATATTAGCACAAATTAATTCAAGAAAGGAAGTTAATATTGAAGATATTGATGAATGTCAATTATTGTTTTTAGATGCTCAACGTAGTACAAAGGTTTTAGAACAAAGTCAAGGTTATTTATAATTTTTAATGGATAATAATAATAATAATTTTAAATAATTTTTTTCAATATTTTTACACTGTATAATTAAAATTAATATCTTAACTAATATATATATAAAAAATTATTATTGATTTGCTAATTCAGTACATTCTTTAATAAAATCATCAGCAGTTAAAATTTCAGTTGATCCATAACAAACCATTTTTGTTGGACTACTACCATTTACAGATCCATTCAAAGTACCTTGTTTAATATTCCAATCATTACACCAATCTTGTAAATTTGAATATTCAGAATAATTACCACCACCAACAATGAAAACCATACCTTCATTATAAGTTTTACGTTTTGGTTGCTTTGAATGTGAACCTCTTGTAATATTTGGATCAAAATAAAGGTAATCATCTGTCATTTTTAAATAATTTGTATTTGCTTGATTTGGATTCATAATTGATTCTGTAATATTAGTTACAGCTAAATGAGTTTTTTCAGGTAAAAGTTTTTTAATACCACTAACTAAAGAACCAAAACCTTCAGTTAATTTATTTGAACCATCAGTTAAATTAATTAATTTTGATGATAAATTTGAGAATAATGCATTATTATTACTTAAATATGAAGATGAATCATTATTTGAATTAGTTTGAGTTGATAATAATGACATTTCTGTTAATTTACTAAATTCTTTAACTTTTTTAACATAATTTAATGGACTTAAATCAATATTTAAATTAATTAATTTTGATTCACATTCATCACAAAAAGATTTTGATAAATCACAAGAGAGATAAAGTATAATATAAGTTCTTAATTTATCTTTTGAATTATCAGCTTTTGAATTTTTTGATAAAATATCTAAGAATTGTTTTTGAACTTTTGGATCATTAAGATTTTGTTCAATTTCGAAAAATGAATCTAAATTTTTTGAATCTAATTCTTTAATTAAATCAGATAAAACAGTCATATGCATATCAATTATATTTTTTCTATGTGATAATTCAGGTAATAATTTAATTGCTTCTTGAATATGTTGAGTATCTGATTGATCATTAATATCAATATCTTGAATTGATGAATAACCAGTTTTAGCAGTTATTAATTTTGCATCATTTGTATATTTATTTAATTCTTTTTCAACATTTTCAACAGCATCAGGAAATGGTAATGAAGAATTTAAATTCCAAAAAAAATCTTTTGGTTCAATATCAAATTTTTTAATTTCAAATTTATCATCATTTAAATTTTCTTTTTTTTCGATTTTAATTGTATTTCTTTCTAATTTGAAAACATCAGAAACCATACATTGATAAATCCATGAATGAGCAAACATTGAAGTTAAATTAATATTTCTATCTAATAAAATTAAAACAGATTTATCATTATTTAAATTATTTGTTGAATTTAATGAGATTGAATTTGGATTATTAATTAATAATCTTCTAGTATTTATAACATGATCTCTTAATTTTTCATCTAATCTTTGAGAAATTAATTCTGCTGGTCCACCTTTATTTGATCTAATAATTGGTATTGAACCCATTGTTAAAATTGATGAAAATATACCATTTGAAATTGATTCAATTGTTTCATTTATAATATTTTCTGTTGTTTTAGGATTATTAAATTTAAAATAAATATCATTTAAATTTAATGAATAAAGATTTGGTTCAGTTACAATAAAATCAACATATTGATCAAAAATTTGTTTAATTCTATTTGATTTACCAGTTAATGCAACTTTTTTAGCAAATTCTTCTAATAATGACCTACTTAAACTAGATGTAAAATTAATATAAAATTGTGAATATTGATCATTTTCTAAATCATTTATAATAATTGAAATATTTTCAGTTGTTGGTTCAACAAAATAAATTACTGGAACATCTTGTAATTGAGCTCTACGTTGATTTATTAATGCATGAACTGTTATACCAAATTCTAATAAATCATTAACTCTTAAAACTGAAGATACGATTGCAGTTGATTTATTATCCAATATTAAAACTTTCCAAATTAAATCATTCTCTTCAGTTGTTGTTGTTGTTGTTGTTGTTGTAGAAGCGGATGGTGTTAATTCATTATCAACATCGACATTTAAATGAAGCATTTTCTTCAAGTTAGCAATTTGCCTTACTCTCAAAGTTTGTGTGGATGAGATCAATGACATTTTTTGTTTGTGATGTGTTAATTATTTAAATTATGTATAATATTAAATACAATATAATTATATAAACTAAGACTTATAATATATTGGTAAAATATAGATGGACACGTATTGTGGTGAATTTGAACGCACACAAAGAGAGATTGATTATATATATTCGAGAAATTTGAATTTTAAATTTATTTTAATTTATTTTAATTTATTTAATTTTATTTAATTTCATTTGATATAATTTTTGATATATTATCAAGTCTTTGCATTATTAATATTATCAACAACAAATAAACAAATACGAGTTGAGATATAGATATGAAAAGAAAGATTGATCAAATAGAAAGTAATGATGTTATGATTACACAAAAAAATCATTCAAATATTGAAACTTTTCAAAGATTTTCACAAAATATTGATTTACAAGAATGTTTTAAATTAGAGATGATTGATGGTAAAATTTATAATGAGAATAAAGATAGAGTTTTATATTTAATAATTAATAAGAATTCTAAAATTAATAAAAAATTAGATCAAATATTAAAATATTTGAATGGAGGAGATGAAGATGATGATAATAAAATAAAGAATAAAGAAATAATATTTATTGCAAATGATGGTGAATGTATTCAAAAGATGATTAGTATAATTGAAATTTTTAAACAAAAAATAATACAATTACAAGATATTAAAGAAAAAGATAAGGATTTATTTGAAAATAAAAGTATTGCAAAAGTTAAAGAATATGAGAAAATTATAATTTCTGGAGAAGTTTTAAATAATGATAAAATTAAAATGAATTATACTCAGCTTAATTTTATTGATTTTACATTAATTGAAAAAGTTATTAATCGAAATATTACAAAGAGGAAAAACAAAAAGAAGAACTTACAAAATAAAGAAACCAATGGTTTATACGAAAAGAGTATAATTGAAGAAATTTTAAAAGTTGAAAAATTGACCAAAATACCTGTAATGTACGTTTATATGAATCTACATGGAGAGAATGAACTCCCAATCAAGAATTTCAATAAATATAAGAATCTTGTAGCTCAAGGATGGAGTATTCAACAGTCTTAATAATAGTATAATATAATATAGTAAATGTTTATTATAAAATATATATTGTAAAATAGACATTTTTTTTTGTATGTATTGATTGTATCGTAATGTAATGTATATTTTGATTAAATATATAAATTATGATTCTATAAGAATGGTAAGTTAAGTAAATGTAATGATAATGATAATGATAATGATAATAATAATAGTAATAATTAGAAGTAGAAATAAAGAAAAATATTTTTTTTATTTGTTGTTAAGAAACATAAATAAACTATTTGAATTTTTCAACTGATAAGTCACCTGGGAAAGTACCATTTTCTCTTTGTTCATCCCAACTTTCGACCCAATCACTTGGACAAAGGGAGGAGTATGTTTGCCAGAAAACCTTACATGGAGCAAAATCTTCACCTTTGATAGCAACACATTTGTGGTAATCTAAGTATGATTGGAAACAGTGCTTGGTTTGGTTTTGTTGAGGGAATCTTGCATCGAAACCTGGAGTTTGTAATTTGTAGTCAGCCATAGTCGTTGTTGTGTGTTGTTGTGATGTGATGTGATGTGATGTGTTGTGAAAGCAGAGCAGAAGCCAGCAGCAGTGTGCAGATGCAGAGGAAGCTTGAAGGCAGACACCACCAGCCAGTGTCTCTTCACTCTTCACTCTTCACTCTTCACTCTTCACGTAAGCACTCTCTGTGTCTGTTGTGGGTTGATTTCTTTCTTTCTTTCCTCACTGCTCACTGCTCCGCTGCTCCGCTGCTGCCAAGCCCGCCGCTCTGATTGGCTGGCGCTGTGCGCGGCTGTGCGCGGCTGCTGCAAAGAGACGCGTCGATCGACGCGCCGGTCGACGCGGCTGCTGCTGCTGCTGCTTACGTCAGCGGGTTCATGAATCTCCATTTCACTGATACCATGTATATACTGAATACTGAAGATGCTTTCCACCTGGTATACTTGTCAATCTACACCTGCTGTATCCTGTAACAGCCAAATATACTAAATATTGAGTTATGTCTGCACGTTTGAGTGCATTTGCAGCATTAAATAATTCCGATTCTGACTCAAATCCAAACTCAAATTCAAATTCTGACTCTGAAAATGAAAATGACTTATCACAACAAAATAATTCAAATATTTCACCTAATTCAATCTTTTCAATAGATTTAGGGCTAGGAAATGGTTCCGTTAGTTATGATTCCTCAAATAATCAATTCATACCAATTTTAAATTCAAATTTTACTTTATCAAAATCTGAAAATATCATTTATAATGATGATCATATAATATTAGGTTTACATTATGCTAATATACTTGTAATTAAAGGTCAATATAAATTAAGTATTATTCAAGGTTCTTTACTTATAGATTCTTATATACTCAATGATCCAAATCAAGAATTAATAATTAATGCATCAAATTTGAATTCATTACCTTGTTTAAAACCTTTAAAAAAAGATAATAAATCAAATAATTTATTTAAAATTTCATTTTCTTGTATAATTAAATTATCAAATTTTAATGATAATATGTCTGATTTAACATTATTATCACCACATTATAAATCTTTATATTCATCTGATCAAATTTCCAAAAATAGTACATGTTTAAATTATACTTTTACAATTCTTCATGAACCTGAACAAAATAAAATTGCAACTTCAATACCTGATTCTTGGGAATATCATTTAAAAAATTTATCAATAAATCTTTCTTCTTCTTCTTCATCACCAGTTGTTTTAATCATAGGTAATAAAAATACTGGTAAATCTACATTTTTAAAACTTCTTGCAAATACTTTATTATCAATTAATTGTGAAAAATCAATTCAAGTCCTTGATATGGATCCTGGACAACCTGAATTTTGTTTACCTGGTTGTATAACATTATCAAAAATAAAAAATCCTTTATTAGGTACAATTAATTTATTTAATTCAAATTTTAATAATTCTGATAATTCTGATAATTCTGATAATTTAATAAAATTTTATGGATTTACATCACCAAATATTCAACCATTATTTTATTTATATCAACTTAATCAATTATTAAATAAAATTAATAATTGTAAAAATACAATTACTTTAATAAATTCTCCAGGTTGGGTAAAAGGATTTGGTACTGAAATTTTATCAAATTTAAATAATTCAATTAATATTACAAATTTAATTCAACTTTCTAATGAACTTAAAGATTTAGATTTAATTAAAGAAATTAATTGGAATAAAAATATTACAAATATTTTAAAATTACAATCAATTAATAATTTATCAATTTCAAATTCTTATTCACCATTATTTATTAGAAATTTTAAATTATTATCTTATATGCATTATAATTTAATTAATAAAAATTTTGATTTTAATCCATTAATTTTTAAATCACCTTATCGTGTTTCATATATTTCAAATTTTGATATTAAAAAATTAAATAATTTTAATGGAATTATTGGTATTTCAATTTTTGATTCACAAGGTATAAATATTTTAGATTTACCACAAATTTTAGAATGTCAATTTATGTCAATAATTACAATTCCAATTAATGAATTAATTAATTTAAATAATTCACAAAATTTAATTAATTATCCAAATTTAATTAATGAAATGTCAATTAAATCAATTTCAAAAAATTGGAAATTTTATGGTTTATGTGTAATACATTCTGTTGATATTGAAAATAATAATATTAATCTTTATACACCAATTAATATTAATAAATTAATTAATTCATTAAATTCAAATTTTGAAAAACTTTTATTAATTAAAGGTAGACAAGATTTACCTATTGAAGAAATTTATTCTTCACAAATTTTAAAAAAATCCTCTTATTGGTCAAATTTTGGTTTATCTGCTTTACCTTATATTAGTGAAAGTGTTAGTAATGAAGTTGTTGGTGGTAAAACTGTAGGTATTAGAAGAAACATTCAAAGAAGATAATAAATAGAATTAGAATTATTATATAAATTTATCTGTAACATAATTTTATAAATTTAATGTACGGTCTAATTTCAATTTGAATTTTCCATGTGCTATTTTCTTGTTAAACTGTGGTGTCAAACTATAATCAGGTCTTCAATTAGTTTCACATTTCACATGCACAAGCGCGTTGGTAGCAGATCTAAAAGATAAATGGAACAAATAAAGAAGGAATTTACGGCTAGTTAACTTATAGAAGCCGAAATGAACGCAGAGAAGGAAATTACAAAAGCCGGGATGTATAATGCATTAAAAATAGAATTAATTAATTAATTGATTAATTGATTAATTGATTGATTAATTGATTGATTAATTGGAGGCAGCCCGGGACAATTGAACAGCTAATTTGTGTTTGTACTTTTATTGGAAATTGGAAACCAGTCTCAACAGGTGTTGCAACTCACGTCCCCAGTTGACTGTTCCTTCACGTAGTGACAACACAGGCTGTTTCGTTGGCCCCACAGTAAGAGACTGGTTCTCAGTACTGGATTACTAGGTGTTGTGTGTCTTATGCTGACACACCACTCCACTCTCCACTGGTATTAGAAATTAGAATGATGAGGCAAGGCAGTAGCCGAATGACGAATGAAAGAAAAAGCAAAAACAAACACAGCAAAAACAAAAACAATCTCGACCACCGACCACCCAACACCCAAGCGCTATTGTTCATTGTTACTGGATTGCGTACTGTTGATTGATCCGTTCCGTGTTCAATGCAGACACTGCGCATTAATCATTAATGATAAACCAAATCACAACCACAACCACAACCACAACCACAACATTAATTATTCAGACTCCTCCTGCCACGTTTGCCTGTTTGTTCATCAATACTTTAACAATAATAGCAGCAGCCCCCTCCCTGCTCCCGACTCCCGACACCCAATTCCTTCTGTGGATCTGTTCTATACATGTTCTATGGTTTTTGCCTTCTGCCTTCTGAGTTTGCTATAAAGTCATTCAATTTGCCACTCCTGAATCTATGCTCTTTCTGTCTTCTCTATTTCGTTTATAACGATGGCGTAAACTCTTATTCTTCTTCTTAATTTTACTTCTTCTTCTTTCTGTAGATAACTTTATATCACAAAACATCACACACACACACACAATGGGTTTATTTGATCAAGCTAAGGAATTATACGAAAACAACCAAGACTCCATCAACAAATATGCTGGTGAAGCCAAGGATGCTTACAATAACTACAAGGGTAAAAAGAACAATAATAATTCAAATTCTAACTCTTATGGTAATGATAATTCCGATTCATATGGTTCTAACAATTCTAATTCATATGGTAATGACAATTCTGACTCCTACGGTTCTAACAACTCAAACTCTTATGGTAATGACAATTCTAACTCATATGGTAACGATAACTCAAACTCATATGGTAACGATAACTCAAACTCATATGGTAACGATAATTCTAACTCATATGGTAACGATAATTCTAACTCATACGGTTCTAACAACAACTCATATGGTAACGATAACTCCGATTCCTACGGTTCTAGTAATTCTAATAAGAGAGGCGGTAATTCATATGGTAATGACAATTCTGATTCCTACGGTTCTAACTCAAATTCATATGGTAATGACAATTCTAACTCATATGGTAACGATAACTCCGATTCTTATGGTTCTAGTAACTCTAATAAGAGAGGCGGTAATTCATATGGTAATGACAATTCTGACTCCTACGGTTCTAACAACAACTCAAACTCTTATGGTAATGACAATTCTAACTCATATGGTAACGATAACTCAAACTCATATGGTAATGATAACTCCGATTCCTATGGTTCTAGTAATTCTAATAAGAGAGGCGGTAATTCTTACGGTAATGACAATTCTGATTCCTATGGTTCTAACAACAACTCATATGGTAATGACAACTCAAACTCATATGGTAACGATAACTCATATAATAACGATAACTCTAACTCATATGGTAACGACGATTCCAACTCTTATGGTAATGACAACAACAGAGGTGGTAACAATTGGTAAATTTTTTAATATTATTTTACAGTAATATAACTTATTTAATAATATATTTAATTAATAATCTTTGTAAATTATAGAAGAATCCTGTGTATTGATTGATTTTCAGGGGTAAAAAATCAACATGTGCACGTGATCAAAATGGAAAATTTAATTAAATTCCTTTTTCATTCTCTCATTTTAATAGTAATCAAGACAAGAAAATTTATGATGAGCGGATCAAATACATTAATCAACCATTATGTATTATTGATATTAAATACTGTTTATACATGCATATATTTAAATTACATTTGATAGAATAAAGATGATCAAAACTTTAATTAAGAATATTAGAATTTCATCATCACCATCATCATCATTATCATCATCGATAAGAATAATTAAACCTAATATAATTATAAATAATAGAAAATTTACTCAAAATATAAATAATAAAGAAAATAATCTTAAAATGTTAAATGATAATAAAGATTGTAAATGTAGTGAAAAGAAAGATGAAAACACCAAACAAGATAGAATAATTGGACCTATTGAAAATTCAATTATTAAAAAAATTGAGAATGATTTAAAACCTATTAAGTTAATTATTAAAAATGATTCATGGAAACATTCACATCATACTGGTATGAAAGGTGTTTTAAATATAACTGAAAGTCATTTTCATGTTACTATTATAAGTAATAAATTTAAAGAATTAGGATTAAAATCAACTATTTCAAGACATAGATATGTATTTAAATTATTAAATGATGAATTAAAGAATGATATACATGGATTTCAAGTTATTTGTAAAACACCTGAAGAATGGGAAAAATTAGATAATGATAATAAAATTAAAGAATCAAGTTTGAAATATTTTTCATAATTTATTAATTATATAATATTTAGTATATATATAGAATCTAAGAGAAAAAATTTGAATTAATTAATTAAATAATTAAATTAGTAAAAGAATTAAAAAATGTTTAAAATTAAATGATTAATGATCTGAATTTTCAACAAAAGTTTTATAAGAATCGACATCCATTAAATCATTTAAAGTAGGATCATTATTATCAATTTTAATTTTAACAATCCAACCATCACCCATTGGATCAGAATTAATTAAATCAGGAGAATCATCTAATTTTTCATTAACTTCAATTATTTTACCATCAACTGGAGAATAAATATCACTTGCAGATTTAACAGATTCAACACTTGAAATTGTTTCACCATTTTTAATTTCTTCACCAATTTGTTGAATTGGTAATTCAATAAATGTTGCATCACCTAATGCATCAGATGCATAATTTGTAATACCAATAAACCCAGTTCCATCAGGATGAATTGAAATCCATTCATGTTCATTTGTAAATTTTAAAATTGGAGATTTTGAATAATTTGAAACAATTGAATTATTATTTAATTTAAATGTTGATTGTAAACGAATTAAATTAATAAAATTTATTCTGTTTTTTGGAATTGTTGTTGTTGTTGTTGATGTTGTTAATTTGAAAAATGATCTTGTAAACATGATTGTGTTTGCTTGATATTGAATAAATTATAAATTAGAGAATATGTTTAAATGAAAGAAGAAAAGGAAAAGTAGATGTTAAAGATTGTAAAATTTGTTGGAATATATAGTTGATACTTGATACTTAACATTTTCATGTGAAAGAAGTCAGATAATTCAAGAAGCGCTAGTACAAGTCAAATGTTTTGAAGAGAAGTCGAATCCAGAGTTTGACTCTAGATATTCCAAGTCAATCGGGGGGTCTCACGTGACTCGGAGGGATGCAAGGATTAAGAATTAGATATACAAAATAACTATAAAAATTAGCAAATATAAAATAGAATTAGTCGATATCAATCAATACTTTGCCAAAATTTTGTATTTTCAACTAAATTATCATTTAAAAATTTTAATTGTGGTATAGTTAAAGAAATTTTTGTAAAGAAATCACTTGCAAATCTATTAATGAAAAATAATTGATTTTTATTTAAATTTTTAACTAATTTAATACCTTCATCAACATTAATTTCTTTTATCGATTTATTATTAAAATTATTTTTTAATAAATTATCATTTAATAAATTAATATTTAAAATTTTAAAATAATTTTCTAATAAAGAAATTTGTTTAAATTCTTCATTTAATGATAACCCCCATTTACAACTTGTATTAATTAATCTACAAACATTTGAAATATCAGCACATTTAATTAAAATACATGATAATAATTTAAAATTATTAAAATCAAATTTTAAATTTGAAATTTTTGAAACGAAATAATCATGATTTTCCATATCAGTTGCTAAAATTGAATTATCAATTATTGAAAAATCTATTTTTAAATTAATTTGATTTTTAAATGGTATTAAAATTTTATTAAATTGAAATTTATGAAAATTTTCTAAAATTGAAATTTTATTAAATTTAATTGATAATGGAGAATTTAAATTAATTAAAAATGCATTTGTAATACCTGGATGACCAATATCATGACCTAATGAAGATAATAATAAAGATAAAATTTGGGAATTTTCAAATTTAAAATTTGATTTTTCATTAATTAAACAATTTAAGAAATAATTTGTTGCTTGTAAAACATCAATTGCATGCCTAAAATTATGAAATGGATTACCAATTTTATAATTATCTCTAATAAAAAATAAAAAAGATTTTAATTCATTTTGGAAATTATTTCCAATATAAGGAATTAAAATTAAATAACCAATTTGAAGTAATTCATCAATATTAAATTGAAATGCATTAAAATCCCAATTATTTAATAAATTTAAATAATAATTATTATCATGATTTATATTTAATAATAAATTATCATAATTAATAAAATTTGATAATAAATTTGTGAAAAAAACAATTTTATGATTTGAAGGAATTTTTAAATTTAAATAATTAATCATTGTATTAAGTTGATTAAAATTATCTTTATTAAAACCTATCCAACAATTAATTCTAGTTAATCTTGTTGAAATATTATTTGAAATTATATTTAAATGATTTAAATAATTAATTTTATTTGAATATATTATTATTGGATTTAAATGTAAAAATCTATAATTAATTAAAGAAACTAAATTATCTAAATCTAAATTATTAATTGAATCATTATTTAATAAAGAAGATTTTAAAGTTGGATTAATTAATATAATAACTGAATAATCAAGTTCATTTTCAATAAATAAATTGTTAACTCTATCAATTTTACCATTTGAATTATTCTTTTTTAGGGTAAAATTTGGTATTGTAATTAAATACTCTATTAATGATTGAATTGAATTAAGTGAGGTTGTATGAGTTAAATTTTTGGTGAAATTATTATCCAATACATTTATCGGGAGTTCGTCATCTAGTGAATATCCGAGTAGTATTAAATCGTTTAGCATTGTAGTATTATTATTAATCAAGAAAGGGGTATAGAATGATGGTGGGTAGACGATGTATGATGGTGGGTAGACGATGTATGATGGCCTGTTGTGTTTGTGCTTGTGTTTGTGGTGTAGCAGCAGGTGGGAGACGGGGCAGTTATCTTGCCAGCTGCAAACTGCAAACTGCAAACAGCAATCCCTGCTACGGTTTCGTTGATATATGCGTTAGCAGTTAGCAGTGTGTTGTGTGAAGCTGCCCGGGCGTTCTTCTCTGTGCGGCTTAATGCCGTTACTGCTGCCGTTACTGCTGCTGGGCGGGGCTGCGGTCACGTGCAGTTGTGCTGCTGCACGTGACACGCACGGACAGTATGCACCGACTGCATGATTGATGGTGGATGGTGGATGATGGATGATGGATGATGGTTTGATACACAACCTACTTACTGCTACACAATCCCCTCTTCTCCTTCACATACGCAAAGCTTTTCATCAGCTTGTTACGGGCACCCACCGTAGTGACACCCAGCTTCTCAAGGTCAGCATCTCCCAGCTCCACCATTTCTTGCCATGAAAGCTGTTGCAGGTTATTCGTGTATTTGTGTAGTCTTAAGGCTTTCAACCATGCAGCTATGTCCATCAAAAGTTCATCACTCGCAATATCTTTATTACTACTGCCATTACTGCCATTACCATCAGAAGTTCCTGTCTTCTTTTCTCCAGCTACCAATTCTGTATTTTTGTTTTTACTACTAATAGCACTGAAAGTAGTAGTAGTATTATTATTATGTCCTAAATTGGCAAGATTACTACCACTTTTGCTATATCCATGTGGATAAAGATGCTTTGTAAATTTATTATTACTATTAACATTCACATTCATATTCATATTCATATTCATACTACCACCACTAACTGGTGTGTTACCATTGTTTAAAACACCTCTGTTTGTTCTAATTCGATTATTCGGTGGTACAGATGAACTTTGTGTTAATCCTTTCAATGCTAAATGTCCATAATATGCATTCATATAATTCAATCCATTACCAGAATTATTATTATTATTATTATTATTATTATTATTATTATTATTATTATTATTATTATTATTATTATTACTACTACTATTACCATTGTTATAATTGTGCTGCATAAATCTTTGTCTACCACGATCTTCTTTATTATTATCAATCATATTTCTATTATTAATCGTATTTAAAGATTGCTGTAATTTCATACCAATCATATCATCTTTTTGATGATAAATTTGATTACTATTACTATTATACGATGCTCCATCAGATAATACTCTATGTAATGGCTGTAACTCCATAATTGAATTATCTACTAAATTATTATTATTATTATTGTTTAAATCATTCATTTGTAATTGATTATAATATTGATTCATCGGTTTATTTGAATATGCATTCTTTGAAAAATTATTAAACTGACCAGCAGATTTTGGTCTTTCAATCGGTTCTAAAATATTAGAATATGAAACTGGTGACATTATCCTATTAGGAGTTGGATTATAAATCGTATCATTTTCATTATTATCATTCATATTTAAAATAGAATCCAACGTAACTGGCTCAATATTGTTATTAACACTAGAATTATTTGGTATAATTGGTGATAATGGTCTAATTGATTTATTCAAATTATTTGATTTTTTACCAGATATTTTATCTTTAATAAAATCTAATAATTCATTATTATTATTATTATTATTATTATTATTATTATTATTATTATTATTATTACTATTATTACCACCATTTGAATCAATAAATAAACTAATTGCAATTTTCTTTTCTTCAATATTCAAACTTTGAATCCAATTATTAAAAATTTTTAAATCATTAGTAAAATTATTTAATAAAATTTCGGTCTTTGGTAAAAATGCTGGTATATCATTTTCAGTACCATAACCAGGTGGTGGTGACGAAATTAAATTTAAATTTGAAAAATTTAATTCCGAAATTGGTGGTGATGAAACAGTTGCTAATAATGGTGAGAGTATCGAATTATTAGTACTTTCGTTCTCATTTAAATTACCATTTATATTCAAATTTGGATCAAATGCATACCTTGAAGATGGTGGTGAAAGTATTGCCATTGAAGCATCTGGTAAAACCGGTGAAAATAAATCATTTGTTTTCCCTGTCATTGAATTCAACTGGTTGGAAGTTCCTTCAACAGTGTTAATGTCACTCATTGCTGTCTCTATCTGGTTGTGCTGTGTAGAGAACCTGCTCTGTGCCAAAGAATGTGCTAAAACCGGTGTCAGCCAGTGTCATAACTAACTAACTAACTAACTAACTCATAACTAACTCATCACCATTATACTAATTGGTACTACAATTCCTCGCGCCAATAAGCAATGAGCATTCAAAGACAAGAGGGTATCACATCACATCACATCACATCACATCACATCACATTATACAGGATACACTGGTACTATTGGAGTAAACCACAACCACACCAAGACATGTCTTCTCAATCTGGTATTGTTCCAAGTGATGAATTGATTTCTGAATTCCATAAATTTTTAAAATCAGGAAATCGTGCACTTATTTTAACAATTGATTCAAATAATTTAACAATTAATATATCAAATTTAATTAATGGTAGTAATAATTTAAATAATGATTTAGATTCATTAATTTCAAATAATATTTTAAATGATAAAGATTGTATGTATATTATACTTAAATATGATGAAAATAAATTTGCATTTATAAGTTATGTACCTGATAATTCAATTGTACGTTATAAAATGCTTTATGCAAGTAGTAAAAATACTTTATTAAGATTATTAAATAATGAATATTTTAATTTAATTTTATTCATAAATAATTCAAATGAATTATCATCATTAGGTTGGGAAAAAATCTTACTTAATTTAAACTCAATTCCTTTATCACAAGATGAAATTAATTTAAAAAATTCAATTAATTTAAATATTATTAAAACAAAGGCAAATTCAGTAATTTTAAATGATTCAGCAAATAATAATAATAATAATTCTAATAATCTTTTATTTAATATTGATTCAAATTTAGTTGATATTTTAAATGATTATAATAATAAATCATCAATTTTAATTAATTTAAAAATTGATAATGAAATTTTAAAATTATCAAATAAATCAGAAAATGTTGATAACAATAATAATAATAATAATAATAATAATAATAATAATAATAACAATTTAATTAATTTAATTAATCAAATAAATGGTCCATCATATAATCTATTTACTAATAATCTTGGTTTAAAATTCTTTATTTTAACTTGTCCTTCAGGTTCAAAAGTTAAAGATAGAATGTTATACGCTGCAAATAAGCAAGGATTTTTAAATTATTTAAAAAATAATGGTTGGGAATTTATTAAAATTATTGAAGTTGGTGATGCTGATGAAATTGAACTTTCTGATTTAAATTTATCAAATAATTTAAATTCACAAAATGATAATAATACTGCTGCTACTACTACTACTAATAGATTAAAATTTTCCAAACCTAAAGGTCCAAGAAGACGTTAAGTAAATATGTTTTATCTTTATAAATATATATACATTATTGTAAATTAAAAGAAAAAAAATTACCCTTAACCCGTAACTTAATTATCTAGCTTCCCAAAAGATATTATTTTCATCATCATGTAGTCGTCTAACATGTTTATTATTACCAATATTACCACCATCAATATTTTTAACTGGACTTAAAATTTTATTTTTATGATTAACAATATTAGTAGAATTTTTTAATGGTATAGATTTTTCATTAACTAATGTAATTTTATCTTTTTCATTCTCAATATTATCCTTTTTACGTGAAATTCTACGCTTTTTATTTCCTTTAAGTTGATCTGGATCAGCCATAATAAAATGAATTTTACCATTAATATTATTTCTATTTCTTTTAGAATTCTTTATATTTTTAAAATTATCTTTAATTATATTGGATTTTGTTAATGAATCATTAAGACTTGAACTTCTATTAAATTTTTTATTAGAACTTGAATTTAAATTTGAATTTATTAAACTTGATGAAAATGTAGATTTTTTATTAATTAAATTACTACTATTATTTCCAATTGCTGGTTGCGTCTTTACTTTCCTTAATGATTTATTATTATTATTATTATTATTATTATTATTATTATTATTATTATTATTATTATTATTATTATTATTATTATTATCTTTGAAAACTCCCATTACAGGTGCTTTAACATTAACAAAATTATTATTCATTAAATTAGATGATAAAATTTTATCTTCATTGTTATTACTATTGTTTTTATTATTATTACTGTGTTCTTTGGATAATATATTATCAATAAATTTATTCATTGGAGTTGGAGATGCTTCTAAAATTTTATTTGTGGGCACAGATGTTAATCTAGTTAATGATTTCGAAGCAGAAGTAACAACAATTGTAGATGGTGATGAATCTATAGTTACATTATTATTATCATTATTATTATCATTATCATCATCATCGTTATTATTATTCTCATTATTATTAACTTTATCTTCATTTTCAATATTATTATCAATTGTTAAATTATTTTTATTATTTCCTAAATTTATTGAAGATTTTGTTTGTTGAAGCGATTGAAATTGATTTTGCGATTGCTGTTGCTGTTGTTTTTGTTGTTGCGATTGTTTATTATTATTATTATTGGTACAATTATTTAATTTCTTTGGAGTTGTTGTTATATTTTTTTCAATTAGTAATTTTGATGATGATGATGATGATAATGATGATGTTGTAGAATCCAATCCATTAGAAATTGGTACATTAAAAAAAGTTTTAGAATTTGATAAAGATTTTAATTGTTTCACCTTTTCCTTTTCATTTAATTCATAATGTTTACTTTTAATACATGGAGAATTTTTAAATTCAGTTTCAATTGATTTATTTGATTTATTTGAAATATTATTAATTAATGGATTTGTTAACCTTTTAATTGCACTATTATCAAAAAATTGTTTTGAATTAAAATTATCATTTGATGTTGGAGTTTTAAAGATTTTCTCTAATTTTTCTGTTAATGGAGTTTGAACAAATGTAAGTTGGGTATTTGATGATGTTAATATATTAGTTGTTAAATCATCATTATTTGTAGTATTTGCAAATGTTGAATATAAACTATTTAAATATGGTGTATCAAATAAATCTTCAATATTTGATTTATTTGCTAATGGAGTATTTAAACTTGGTGAAATTGATATTAAATTTTCTACCGGAATATATTGCTTTCCTGATGATGATTGTTGTGGTTGTGATTGTTGTGATTGTTGTTGTTGTGATTGTTGTGATTGTTGTGATTGTTGTGATTGTAAGGAATGTTTTTGAATTTGTTGATGTTGTTGTAATTTATGAGCTGAAAATAATTTTTTTGAAGATGGTTGAATTTGATTTGGAGTAAAATTTAAAAATGAATCAAAATTTGGTGAATCTAAAAAGATTAAATGTGATTCAGTTTGTTGATTTAAATGATGAATTGGTAATGTTGGTATTGAAGTTTGTCTTGAAATTGATGATTTCAAAGGAGTTTGTTTACCTAATAAAGAAGAGAATTTATTACCATTGTTGTTATTAATGGTACTGGTATTGGTATTAATATGATTATTATTATTAATATTATTATTTGAAGAAATTGAACCCCACATAGTATTTAATAAAGATATCATTTCTGAATCATCATTATAAAATTCTTTTGATGGTGATGAATAAAAGAATTGATTGTTATTATTGTTACTATTATTGTTATTATTATGATTATTATTATTATGATTCTTAGACATTATTGAGATTTAATAAAGTGTTTAATAGTTAAAGTAATGTAAATTTTTTAAAATGAAATAAATCAAAAATAAAAAATATTTATGTTTGAAATGGGAAGATAATAAAGTGTTGTTATATATATTATCTCTATTTTATTCTGTATTCTATATATATATGTATATATTTGTGAAGTAAGGGTGTTATTGGAAAAGAATATTATTGACTGATTGATCGATTGGTATATAGATAGATAGATAGTCAGCAGATGAATAGAACGGAAGGAAAGGAAAAGAAAAGAAGAAATTTGATCTTAGGGAAAGGTTTGTTTACATGTCCAAAAGATAGAAAAGTCAAGTAGATCAAACTTCAAATATCATAATCAGTATGTTATGATTTATGATCTATCAGTGATACTGCTACTAGCTGCTACTACATTATCAAATCCAATTGTCAAGAAGTTGTATGGAGAACCAAAATGGAAGTGAAAGTGGAAAGTGGAAATTGCGAAAAAGCGAGAAGTTGTTTTCATTTGCTTTGTTTACATTTTACAGTTTCAGATTTGATTTGATTTGATTTGATTGTTGTTGTTTTGTTTTTGTTGTTTTGTTTTTGTTGTTGTTGTTGTTGTTTGAGAAAAGTTTTTTCCTTTTTTCTTTTTTTGGTGGCTGCGCCCTGCGCCGATCGACGCAAAACCGCGGCCCGTCACGTGCCCCGTGTGGCGCAGCGCGGTCTTCTGCCTTCTGTACACCGGAACAACTGATTGAGACGAGATGAGACGAGATGAGACGAGATGAGACGAGATGAGACGAGATGAGACGAGATGAGATATCAGATAATCGGATAAGATATCTATCAAGCATTGCCTCTGTGAGCACGATGAGACGCTATATACTACACGTTACTTATCGATGGTCGATTGTGGTTGCCTGTGTGGGAAAGGTCTGAAGCAGCAAGAGCAAGAGCAGCAACGTGTGGAATATGGAACACCTTATTATCAAGCTATTGCTGCTGTTAACAGTCGCTGATTTCTGATTTCGATTTCGATTCCGATTTCTGATTTCTGGTTTCTGCTGGTGCTGCGGATTTCTGTCTGGGCGCTGAGCTCAGCGCTGAGCATTGCCCTTTACACTTTACACACTACACACTACACATTACACATTACACATTACTCTACACTTTACACCATATGTATCACATTATCTAATGTCCCTATACCAAAGACACTACCATATCCATAACACTGCAATATAGAGAATATCTTTCTCGTATTCCCCTCTTTCTCTATCTTTCCATCCCTCTTTCTAGATCACTTACACAGATATGTTGGATAAAGAAAAGAATTTACTTCATAATATACCGTGTGATACTATATCTGCATCTATATCCACTTCTACTTCAACTGATGGTAGTAGTAGTATTAATATGGTAAGCAATAATATTAATAACAATAATAAAAATAGCAACAGTAATAGCCCAATTCATCCATCTATTACATCTCATCTGTCTTCCTCTGGTGATACCTCATCTACAATTTCATACAATAATAATAATAATATTAGTATAAATTTCAATTCTACAACAAACAATATTAGTAGTATTAATAGTATTAATAACATATCTTTAAATTCAATATCTTCAAATAATAATAATAATAATAATAATAATAATAATAATATTCTTAATATGGAAAATACTTCAAATATTCCAAGAAATTATCTTAATGTTGAAAATCCAATTATAACTGTTATATTTCAAAGGATAGATTTATTATTACCTTATATATCTGGTTATTCCATTCAACAAGTATTATCTGAACCAAGTTATTTACAAGCAAAATCTCATATTTTAAAATTATCAACAAATAAATCTTATTTATCAGATTTAATTTCTTGTATTTATAATTTATTAATTCAAATTTTGAAAAATGATATTGCTGATACTCTGTATGATAAAAATCTTAATACTTTAAATTCAATTTATATCATTATTTCTTTATTATCAAATATTTTAAATAATCTTAATGTTCATGAAAATTTAAATCATTCAGCATCTGATATTTTTAAATCTGTTGGCTTAAAAATTTCTTCATTCTCTTTAATTGATGCTCATTTAACTTCAAAACCTTCAACAGAACTAGATATAAATTTAGCAAAAAGTTTATTAATATTATTATTCAGTTTAAAAAGTGATCAAGATTGTATTTATAATATTTTCTCAATAACAGATTATAATAATTCAAATGATATTATAAAACCTTCAACAACACCAACAACAACACCAACAACAACTACAACATCTTCATCGTCAACAACAATGGGAATAAATTCTTTTACATCTACTTCTCCTTCTTCTTCTTCTTCTTCATCATCAAGTTCAACTCCAACTTCAACTTCAAATTCAACTCCTACTTCAACTTCAAATTCAACTCCAATAAATCAAAATCAATCAAATAGTTTCCCTTTTTCAAATCCATTATCTTCTATAAATTCTATTGATACAGCTTCTCATTATATGCATAATCTTACTAATATTAATACAAATTCTACATCTAATAATTCAAATTCAGATAATCATAATAATAATACTCACAATAATAATAATAATAATCATAATAATACATCTTCGCCCATTTCTTCTTCATCATCATCTGCTTCATCATCTAATTCTTCTTCATCTAATAATACCTCAACATTAAATTCATTGTCTCATATAAGTTCAACAATGATTGATGATCATAATGAAGCAAGTAGTTTACTAAAACGAAAATTATTATTAAAAAATTCAAATATAGTTCAAATGATTAACAACTGTATTTTTTCTGTATTTAGATATATTGCAGCATCAAATTCAGTTCAATATTTTGAATTTGAAAGATCAATTTTTAAAAATATACCTTTAGAATCTCTTTATATTAAAGGATCTCATATTTTACAATTTTCCTTTTTATCATCTTCAAATTTTAATAGTTATATTCAATTAATTCGTGATTTAATGTATGTAACTAAAAGACAATCACAAAGAAGTTTATTTCTTCATTATTTTTCAAAATCAATTATAAGTTGGGCAATTAATAGATCAGAAAATTTTTTAAAAGTTGTGGAATCTCCAAGTTCAAAAAATGCAGAAATTTTATTTGATATTTTAGCAAAAAATTTAGATTCAAAATATTGTCCAAAAGTTTATTATAGTATAATGAGTTGTTTAATGTTATTTCAACCAAAACATTTATTAAAATTCATTAATGAAAAATCAAGTAAATCAACAACTCAAGTTTTGAAAAGATCAATTTCAAATGTTACTAAAATTAATTCAACAAGGCAAAAATTTTTATCTGAATTTATTCAATTAGTTAATAAATCTCCTGAAAATGCTCAACCTTTAATTTCTTTCCTTTTGGTTGGTTGTTCAATTAGTAAATATAATAAAAATCATCCATTATATAATTTTGTTTTATTTATGAAAGATTCATTAATTAAGCAATTAAAATTAGATTCTTTAGATTCAAATTTTTTAAATCTTTATCCTTCAACAAATTCAAATAATTCAAATGAAATTGATTTGAAAAATTTTAAAATAAATAATGATTTAAGAATTGGTGTATTGACAATTTCAATAATTGTAAACCCTTTTACTTTACCTGATCAAATATCAAATGTTTTAAATTCTCCAAAATGTTCAATGTGTTCTTTTGTTTTATTTACTGGTGCATTTAGATTATTAGTTAGTATGCCTTCATTAAATGAATTAGCATTTAGAATTATACAAGATTTATCTCCAACTTTATTAAAAATTTTATCATCATCATGTGATGCATTAACAAAAACTAATAAAGATTCAAATGATGATATAAATGATAATTTAATTTTACAATTATCTTCAATTAATAGAACATCTTCATTTTCTTCATCTGTTGGATCATCAATAAATACTACCAATAATAATACTACCAGTAATAATAGTAATAATAATAATAATACTACTACCAGTAATAATAATAATAATAATAATAATAATAAATTGAAATTCAAATCTAATAATCAAACAAATTCATCACCTTTAAATTCATCTTTTAGAACATCTCCATTAAAATTAACTCATGATGATACAATAATAGATAATATTTCAATAAATTCTAATGAAAGTATTAAAAGTATTGATTTAGATTCTCAGTTACCTTATGTTAAAGTAACTAAACCAATGTTTGAATTAAAAGAAAATATTCATTATTCAGCTTTAAAATCACAAATTTCAAAAGCATCGCCATATTTATTGAAAGAAAATATAATTAATTTATTAATGATTTATAGTTCATATCCATTCTTATGTTATATTAATGTTGAAACTGAAAAAGGATTTGATTTTATATTATTTGAAAAATCATTTAAAAAATTAATTGATAAGATTGTTAAATTATTATATTTAAATAATGATGATTTAATTGATGCAACTGAATCACTTTTAAAAGGATTTTGTTTAACTGTTAGTAATATTCATCCAAATAAAGTATTTAGTGCATATATTGCAACTGCTATATTAATTGATTCAATTTCAATAATTGGTACTTCATTATCAATTGATAATAATAAAAGGAATAGAATAATTAAATTAATTTTTAATTTGATTGAAATTAGATCAGAACATTCTGATTTAAAATTATTATTTGATTATAATGATATTGTTAAAAATGTTCATTTAAGTGGATCATGTGGTCGTATGATTAAAAATTTTGAACGTGTTATTTATTTAGGTTTATTTTCAAGTAATATTGAAACTATTAGAATTTCAAAAAGATTATTACAATTTTATAATTTTGTTATTTCAGCTCCACATCATTTACCAACATGTTTTGATATGTCAAATCTTGATTTATCAAATAAAATTTTAAGTGATAAAATGACATTTGGTTTAATTACAATTAGAAAAAAAATGAGAGATAGATTATGTCATTTAAAACGTCCAACAGAAACTTTACTTAGTGTTTGGTCTTTAATGTATGAAAAAACTGCATTATCTTATGATTATGAACATGGCCCAAATTTAAATTCAACTTTAGATGAAATTAATGAATTTTTTAAACATCATCATGTTATTAAAGAAATTGAAATTTACAGTGAATATTTAGCATCATTAGGTGGTATAATTCTTTCAAAAGAATTTTCAACAGATTTACGTCAACCTTTATTAAAAAGAAGTTTAGAAAGATTTATTGGTAATAAATTTATTAGTTTATTTAGTAAAGATCCTAAAAAGAGAGAACATTCAAGAGAAATTTTAAGTGTTGCAATTCATCCTTATTTGTGTGGTATGTTACTTTGCTTTATTAAAAAAGTATTACCATGTTTTGCTGAAAATTTAAATAAAGGTGAATATATTGTTTGTGAATTATTTTTAAGTGTTTTAAGATCTGTTTGTCAAGTTGAAAGTAGTGAATTATTTGCACATTCAACTGAATTATGGAATATTAATTTTAAATTATTAAAAATGTTAAATATTGAAACGAATTATAAACCTGAATTTCTTCGTTTAAAATTAAAACTTTGTAAATTGCAAGTTTTATTTTTAAGTAAATTAGATGAATTAGCATTAAATGGTAATATTTTGAAAAAAAATGAATATGCTAGAATTGCTGCAGATTATTTAGAATCTTCGTTTGCTCATGAAATTAAAGAAATTGATTTATCACAACAAAAAGTTTTATCATTTTCATTTAATAAAATGGATTCAAATAATAAAAAGATGTCAAATAAATTAAAAGAATTTAAAGAATCAGAATTAAAAGATTTATTAATGGATATTAAAGTTGAAGTTTCAATAATGTTAAAAATGATTTTTTATAAACTTCCTTTAGATACACCAAAACAAGCTGGTAGTGCAGAAGATATTAAAAGTGCTGAAACTGTTATTTTTTCAAATTATTTTAATTTATTTGTTAGATTATTAGAAAAACTTCACGAAGCAAAAAATGATGAAGATTCTTATACACCTGTCGCTCATAGATCATCAAGTATTATCAAAGAAATCATTCAAGCATTAATTAATTTATTAAATGCAAATTCAACAATTGGTTTAAAATATTCTTTACCATTAGGTTATCATTCTGATGAATTAATTAGAGTTTCTTTTATTGATGTTTTTTCTAAAATTATTAAAGAAATTTATTCAAATTATGAAACTAAAATATCTCTTAAAAATTTATATGAACAACAAATTGAAATTTTTACATCTGATTTTGATTTATTTTTATCTGCTGCATCATGTTGTCCAAAATCTGAAATTGAAGCTTATGCAAATTCTATTTTACAATTACCAATTAATCAAAAGAAAAAGATGAAATTATTATTATCATTAATTAGAATTGATGTTTTACAAACTTCTGATAAAAATGAAATTTTGAGATCAAATACAGTTGGTACAAGAGTTGTTGCACTTTATTCAAGAGATAATGCAACAGAATATTTAAAATCTATATTTCAACCAATTTTTAATCAAATGATTGAAAATGAAGATTTTTTTGAAATTGAAAAAGTTGGTAATATGAATGAAGATGAAAAAGAGAAAAATTTAAAATTATTTTTTAAATATTTAAATTTAATTTCTGATGCTATATTTGATTCAATAAGTTATATGCCAATAGGTATTAGATTAATTTCTAAAACAATTTTTGATTCAACTACAAAAGTTATGCCTGAAATTAAATATAATTCAATCAATTCATATTTATTTTTAAGATTAATTAATCCAACGATTGTTTCACCTGAACATGCAGAAATTACAAAATGTTCAAATCCATATTTTAAAAGATCATTAATGCAATTAGCTCGTGTTATTCAAACTATGGTTAATGAATCACCAATAAGAATGCCATTATTAGAAAAACGTATTGATGATTTAGCATATTCTAAAAAGAACTTCTTTTCATTCATGAAAAATGTTGTTACTTTCAATATTGAACAAGCTTATGGTGATGTAAATTCATTTGATGAAAAATTACAAAGTATTGATAAAATGGAATCTCAAGAATCTCCTGTTTATTTACAAGGTTTCTTTTATGATAATTGGATGGAAATTAGAGATGTTTATTGTAATGAATCATTTGGTTATGAAATTTCAAAAGAGGATAAATTTGAAACTATTAGGAAAATAGATAATATATTATCTTCATCAGGTTTACCAAAAAGATTGAACAGTTACAAAATTCCTGAAGCTGTTAAGAATGATAAATCTGCTAAAGGTATTTTATTATATGATTTTATGTCTAAGACATCATTAACTTTGGAAGATGCTCCATTTATCAAAGTTACAATAACTAAAGATGGTTTACCTTTAATTTGTATTAATTCATTAGAATTTACTGATGATTTAACTGGTGAAGCTTATGTTTATAATATGTTACAAACTGTATCAAAATTTTGGGAAGAACCATATGCTTTATTAGTTGATTTAACCTCTTTTAGACAATATCCAATTTTGAAACAAGGCAGAGAATTATTGAAATCACTTGTTGGTGTTCATTATAAGTCAAATTGTAAGAGAATTTATTATGTTAATATGTCACCATCATTTTTTGAATTGTTCAAAAATTTTGATAAGGAAATATTACTTGAAGAAGCATCTATTGATCCAGAATTTATTTTTATTTCTTCAAATGATGATGAAAAGACAATGAATAAACATAAACTTATTAGCTATACTAATGCTACAACTAATGATGCTAGAGTCACTTTTAACGATGTCAGTATTTATCAAGAAGAAAGTAATAGATTCATTCCAGTTAAATTAAAGATTGGTTATAATTTTATTCAAATATATCCTGCTCTACCACCAAGAATTAAAATTAGAAACAAAATGTATGTCATTAATTTAGTAGATTGTTACAAAATTAAAGGATTGGATAATATTTCTGTTAGTTCATACACTGGTATTGCGAATGAAATTTCAATGTTTGATATGAGTACTGATAGAAAAATAATATTAACATCTCCAAAAAAGATTGAAATAATGCGTACAATGTATTTCTCAAGAGCTATTTTGAATAATAATAATTATACTGAAGATGATTATGGTGTTGGATCTAATCCTAAATTTACTGTTGGTCATTTAATGACAATTGCTTTTTCTGGTTTACTTTCTAAATCAACAGATATTAGAAAAGCATCTTACGCTCTTTTAGCATCTATTCAACAATCTGTTGGTTTACAGACTGGTAAATTTATTGATAGTGTTGAAGGTGTCGTTTTCCCATATGGTAATACGGATTACATATGTGCTGTTTCTTCTAGTGTAGCTGAAAATCATCCAACATTAACTTATGCGTTTATTCATGCATTTTTTGGTGCCTATAATTCATTGAATGAAGAAGAAAAGAATTCTATGGTTTTATGTGTGTCACCATGGATCAAAAATATTTACACTTATGTTTACTTATCAAATTCAGTTTTAGGTCCAAGTAGAGCATGTGATATTATTAGAAAGTGTGTTAGGGCTAGTAGAGATCAAAAGCAATTTCAAGTTTTTGGTTTATTTATTTGGCCTCAATTATCTTTGGAAGATGGTTTGATTGAAATTATTATTGATGAAATTGTTGCAGCTTCAATTGATCATGAAGCAGAAGGTAATGATTGGCAAAGAATTACTAAATATTGGCCATTACGTTCATCAATTGAGATATGTAGTGTTTTAATCAAAAGAATGAAAGAGAAATCATATAATATGCCACTTAATGAAACTGATATTGAAGCTCATTCTAGATGGATTGAAACTACAGTTTTAGCTAGATTTTTGTCATATTTAATATTTGATTCATTATTATTTGTTGATAGATACATTAGTGATATTTTTTACATTGTAACTATTTATATGGATCATGGACCACTGGAATTGAGAAGTTGTTTGATTAATTTGTTAGCTAGAACTTTCCATTCTTATTTATCTAAACCTTCATTGACAGTTGAACAACATGATATGATTAAGGATAAGATTGAATTATTAAACGGTGCACGATTTAGAATGTTATTTGGTTTAACTAGGGATGATAATGAATTATTTAAGCGTAATAAGTTAATGGGTACTGATATTTCAAGTAAAGCTAATGCAATTACTACATTATGTGAATTATTAACGGAATTTTTACAAGATTTCTGTTTACCTGAAGAATATGAACTTCAAATGATTAAATGGAATTCATGTGTTTGTAAAGTTGCATTTGATTATAATGCGCAGTTACAAAGTAGAGCTATTTTAGTTATGGGCTCATTAACCAAACAAGGTATTTCTAGTCTGTTGGTAATGCGTTTTATTTCTCTGTTAAGAAAAAATGGTTTAAAGGCTATGGCTATTGATAAATCAGATTCAAATAGTTTAGTTTTAGTTATTTGTACTTTACATTCATTTGGCAAAGCGATTGTTGGTATTGATAGCAATTCTATTTTCCATCCACTAGTTTTCTGGTATCATGTTAATATTTTATTTTCTAATGATATTAGCTTTTTTAGGTATGGTGTTGATTTCTTAAAGGCAACATTCAATAGTATTGAAAAATATCTTAAATTATCTAATAAAAATATGACTGTGGTTGATTACATTTTTGGATTTAAGCCACTTTTAGGTGATCTGTTTGATGATACTGAAATGCGTCATGATTTTAAATTAACAAGAAAAAATTTTGATGTTGTACTTTCACTATTGATTTGTAAAGGTTTGGAATCTCCATTTGCATTAAATTATTCTATTGATACACTGAAAGTTTTATTAAGAATAAGATATGCTGAACATTTACGAAAACCAAATGATTTAAATAATGATTTTAATTGTTATCTATTCTTTATCTTTTTAACTTCAAGTACAGATGAAGAAATGATTAAGATTTTAGAAGAATGTGGTTTAAATGATATTGAATATCTGACAGGTGTAAATAATAGTAAAATTCCAAAAAATTTGCTTGAATGGTTTGAAAATTTGACACTGAATGTCTATTCTATTTGTTTAGGAGCTGCTAATTATTTTATGAAACAAAAATTAGATGAATTAGCTTCAACTAGAGTAATTTCATTATATGTTGAACTGTACAAAAAGAAACCAAAGATTATTTTAAAATTATTTAGACAAATTGATGGAGTATTACAAAAATTTATTAGATTATCTACTACACCAAATCTGTTAGAAACAGTAATGAACATGGTTGTTTCATTAATGAATGATTCTGAATTTCATTCATATCAACTGACTAATGAAGAATGGAATGATAAATTAGATGAAAATCATATTAAAGGTGTTGCTGATTTTACTTTTGGTTTGAATAATATATTTTGTGATAGTATTTTATTGAATGCTATTAAAGGGGAAGAATTGAAATTTAAGGTTGAAAAAAATGATAAATTAATGCAAAAAATTATGGAACTTTATAAACATGAAACTGAATGAACAAAATGATTTATTATAATTTAAAAACGATATTTTACGAAGACAAAAAAAATTGATCCATTATAAAGAAAAAATACTACAATCAATTAATTGATTGAATAGACAAGAACAATATATCAAATTTTATTGATAAAACGTTCTGAACATTATACATATATAAACATTATTATATAACATACATAAAATATTAATAATTAAGATTTGAATTAAGATTTTTTTATTTGTAATGATGATGAGATGTCCTTATTTTATCATCAAAATTCTTTTTATCACTTTTATATATTAACATTGTAGCTTTTGCATCTTCTACAGAGGAATGTTCACCTGTTTGAATATTCCAACCTAAGATTTCAGTTGCAAGTTTTTTCAAACTTGGAGTTTTCCCCTTTGAATATTTTTGTTTAAAAGGAGTATGAGTAGCTGTATCTCTTATAAGACTTTTCGGGTGTGTTAAATATAAAGCTTCCAGATCATGATGAATTGCATGACCTACTAAGATTTTATCTTTCAATAAATCAGCTACTTCAGATTGTGCTTTATCAAAGGGGATTGCATTATGCATATCAGATGGTCTTATTCCAGAAACAAATGTTCTCCAATCTGTAACTTTTTCTCTTGGTTTAACATATTTATCATAAATTAAATGACCAAAAAAATTAACAATTGATACTCTTGCAAGTTCAGATTGTATACCATCTGGTCCAACACCAACAAATTCACAATCTATAGCTAAATAACGACCAATTTCTTTTTGTTTATTTGAAAGTTTATCATCAATAGATTTCATTTTCTTTGATGATTCAATTGCAGCATCTTGTTGTTTTTTAAGTTTTTCATTGGCAAGTTTAATTAATGATGTTCTAGGAATTATTTTATTTGAAGAGGTTTTATTTGTTATCACTACAGATTTTGAAGATTTTGAATTTTTAGAATTATTTTTAGATTTAGGAGAATATTTATTTTTTTCAGCATTTTGCTTTTTCAGAAGATTAAGCCAGTTGCTTGACATTGAGTGTATTTGGGGGTATATTGATTTGAAGTTGGATAACAAGACCAAGATAAAAAAAGATAAAAAAAGCAGCCTGAAAAGGAAAAATGAATTGAAAAAATGAAAAACTGAAAAAAAATAGAAAATTCATGATGGCAGCACAGCCTTGAAACAAATAAAAATGAAAAATAAAAAAAAATGAGAAAAAACACGTTTTGAACACAAATTTGCTGAGTTTCCACTTTTTACGTGTTTATCTACCATTTGATACACATATATATATTTGTTATTAACTTGAATTAACTATGGATTTATTCAGATATATACACAGATATAGACATAAAACCGATGGAAAACACACAGCAGGAAAGATACACGGTTTGGAAGAAGAACTCCCCCCTTCTTTATACACAACTTCAGACATCGTCTCTTCTATGGCCATCTCTATCTCTTGATTGGCTTCCAGATACAACAACACCACAAATTCAATCTGAGAATAATTTTGAATATGATTATAATCATCATAGATTATTACTCTCTACTTTTTCAGATGGAATTAATCCATTGGAATCGATTTTATTAACTCGTCTTAATTTATTCGATCTTAGATCTAAAAATTTTAAAAATCTTGAAAATTTTGACTATATTCCATCATCGAATGAATTTACTTATTCATTACCATTACCACATTTAAAAAACACTAAAGAACTTACAAAAGTTAATCCAGGTAATGAAATAAATGATATTCAATCATTATCATCTAATAAATCTTCAATTATTGATTTAACTGATAATAAAATTCAAATTACATCAGAAATTACATCAGAGAAAGAAATTCAAATTCAAAATCAAAATCAAAATCAAAATCAGAATCAGAATCAAAAATTATTATCTATTGAGTCATCAAATAACAAAATAAACAATTCTTTAGGTTTAATTCAAAAAATTCCACATATTGGGGATATAAATAGAATTAAGCATTGTCCTCAAAATATAGATTTAATTGCAACTGCATCTAATTCAGGTATAATTCGAATATTTGATAGAACTAAAAAATCAAATAATTTAGAAATTAATAATAATAATAGTAATAATGATGATGATGATATTAATTCAAATATTGAAACATCAGATATATTACTTAAATCACATAATTCTGAATCTTGGACAATTGATTGGAATTTACAAAAACCATTTACTTTAGCATCAGGTTCAAATGATGGATCAATTTCAATTTGGAATTTAAAAGATCAATTTAAATCTCCACCAAAACAAAAGTTTTCTACATTAGATTCAAAATTTAGATTTTCAACTTGTAAATTAGATAAACCAGAATTTTTTTTACCAGCACATAATTTTGGTGTTAATGAAATACGATGGATTCCTGATCATGATTCTTTATTAATTTCATCTGGTGAAGATGGTATATGTAAATTATGGGATATACGAAATAATTTAAATTTGCCAATAATTCAATTTTTTGAAAATGAAAATTTAGTTGAAAAGAAAATACCATTAAATACAGTTGATATAAATCCATTTCAAACATTTGAATTAATTACAGGTAATTCAAATGGTTGTTTAAATTTTATGGATATTAGGAATCCAAATAAAATAATTTCAAAAATTAATCATTCTCAATCAATAACTTCAAGTAAATATTCTCCACATTTAAAAAATACAATTGCAACATCATCAGTTGATGCAACAGTTACAATTTGGAAAGATCAAAATCCTGTATTTGTTCATTGTGGTCATTTATTATCAGTATCAGATGTTGTTTGGTGTCCTTCAAAAAAGGGTGTTTTAGCTTCTTGTAGTTATGATAATTCTGTACACATTTGGGAACCAATTTTATGAAAGAAAATGGGGGGGGGGGGGTCAATTCAATTCATTACATCTATATATTATTTATAGTAATTATTTAAAATATCCACCATAAACATTCCAAATTCTTTGTACAGTTAATAATTTATAATCAATATCTAAATTATTATCAATTAATTCTTCAAGATCATTAATAAATTCAGTTAAAACATAAGATGATAAAAGTTTTGAAGATAATTGTTTTAAATTTCTTAATTCAATAAAAAGTAAACCAATTTTATAATAATTAATTTTATTCTCTAATTGATTTTCTAATTGATTTTTATTTTTATTCTTTTTAATAACCATAAAATCAATAATTTTTTCAATATTACCTAAACTTTTGCAAGTTAAATTTTTAATTTCAGTATTTTGAATATTTTTAAAAGAATTTTCATAATTACCATTATACCATTTAATAAATGAATTTTTAAAATTCCATAAAATGAATAAACTTGGTGAAGCAGCAACAAATCCGAAAACTAATTCTTGACTTTTCAAAATTTGATCAACACCATTCAATGCAAGTGAACCATCAACTTTAGTTTTCTGAATTTGAATTAATATATTTCTAATCATGTCACCAATTATAATTGATTTAATAGGATTTTTAAGATCATTTTCATAATTATTCATAATCAAAGTCATATCACCATTTTTTATTGAATTTTTAATAAATTCAATATCAATATCTTTATTTGAATCAGCAATATAATCAATTGTCATTCTTTCTAAAGAATCTAAATCTGAATTTAAAGATTGTTTTGACATTAATGCAATTTCTGAATTATTATCATGTCTAATTGTTTTTAATATATTATTAATTGGATTTATTATCCAGTTATTCCAAAATGATAAACTTGTTTCAATAAAATAATTTAATAGATTATTAAGATAATTAAAAAATTCATTACGAATTTTATTATCATTAATTAATAATTTAATATTTTTAAATGTTGATGCTAAATATGATCCAATTAATAATATTGTTGGAATTATAATTGGCCAATTTCTTATAAAATAATTTGGTTTTGAATTATTAATTAATTTGTTTTTTAAATTTAATTTTAAATTTGGTAAATTTAAATTAAATGCATTATATAAATCATTAATATTAAAATTATTTGAATCAATTAAATTTAAAAAATCATCATTATTTAAATTAAAAATTTTATTTGAAATTTTGAAATTTATTTCATTATTATCATTTTTTAATTGAATAGTTGGAGGATTTGATAATAAATAACCAAGTTTAAAAATATTATCCTTTTGTAAATTTAATAAATTTTTCCTTTTAAATTCGATATTAAATTTTGAATAATAATATGGTAATTTAAATGTTGAATTCCAAAATTTATTAAATAAAGAATTTGAATAATTAATTCTTTTCTCAATTAAAAATGATGTTGGAGATTGTAAAAATGTAATAATATTTGATTTTATAAATTTATAAGTAAATTTTGAATAACCAAGAATTAATTTATAAAACTCTTTTGAAAAATCAGGTATCCAATTTGGAATTTCATTATATTCAATATTGATTGGAATTAAATAATTTTCAATATTTTTTATTAAAGAATAAATATTTAATGGTAATGTTTGAATAAAATATAATAAAATTGTATAATTTTTTGATAAAATACAATCATAATAATTAATATCATTTAAAGAATTTAAAGTTGAATTAATTAAAGTTTTACTTATTTCTAACATTAAAATTATTGATATGAATAATACCATTATTTGAGATAATAATTTTATTTGAATATCAGTTGATTGTAACCAATTTTTTGATTTAATTTTATCAATTATATTAACTAAAATATTGATATCATTTGATGATAATATGAAATCTTTATTAATTGTGGTAGTATTATTGCTAAAATCTTGTTTATAAGAATTATCAGTTGCCTTATTCAGTGCATTATGATTAATACCTGGTTTAACGATTTGATACAGATCAATAAATGAAGATTTAACAATGCTCAGTTCATTTAGTTTAATTGAAGGTATATTGGTATCATTTTCTTGCTTTTCAATTTCAGATAAAGCAATCAATGCTCTATCCTGTAATTCTTTTATTGTAGAAGGACTCAAAAAGGTCTGAAAGGTAAGTGTAGACATGTTTATCACCTACTTTGCTGCTCAATTGGCAAGTGACTACAGGGTAGTTGTGTGTAAACGGAGTGGTTATACTCAAATGTATTGTAATGTCAATAAAAGTCGATTATTATTTCTCATTTCAAATTTCTGATTTCTGAGCCACCGCGTCGATCGACGCGTGCACACGTGACTTGTCACGTGCTGGACCTCCTGTTACTAAGATAATTGTGTTATACAGTTAAGTTTGACCTACATTCTGGCTTGTAACGTCTAACTTCCAACCCCTTATTGGGAGGTACAACATACAACTACTGTTACAACTGGTCAATCTGCATCTGTCAGGGTGTGTGTCCTGTGGTATCAGGGGAATGCAAAGCTGTACAAGCAAACAAAGCAAAGCAAACTAAGCAGGCAAAGCAGGCAAAGCAAAATTGAGTGTGCTGCTCTGTTTAGCTGCTGCTCCATCAAAAACAACACATCCGGCAGTGTTTGGAGAAGTCAGAAACACTTAATTACTGGTTTTACATCACTTTACTTTGATTTACTTTGCTCTGCTCTCTTCATTTCTTTTTCCTTTTAACAACACATAGTTTGCCATAAGTTGGCTATATCAAAGTGTTTTGGAATAATAATCTATTCAATTATTCACCTATTCAGGATAATACTACTTCAGAAAATCCTTTTCATTTAGATATCGAATTAAAAAATTTAAATAAATACAATAATAACGAACAACGACAACATCATCATCATCAACAACAACAGCAATTCAACAATTTTAATTTAAAAAGAATGAAATTTTCACATTCCCTTCAATTTAATGCAGTTCCTGAATGGTCTTCAAAATATATTAATTATCCATCATTGAAAAAAATTGCTTATAATTTACAAAGGCAATACGTTCAAGAATTAAATAATAAAAATTTAAATGAAGAAGCTAATTTTACAATAGATCCAAATGATCCAACAAATCCAGTTATCGTTTTCATAAATGCTTTAAATAATGAAGTTGATAGAATTAATAAATTTTATAATCAAAAAGAAGATGAAATTTTAAATGAATATACTTCTGTATTTCATGAATGTTTAGATTTTGAAAATGAATTCCCGTATGATTCAAATGATGTTAAAATTAGAAATTCTTTAAAAAAAATCTTAAATTCTTTACTGCCTAATTATTCTGATAATCAACAACAACAACAACAACAGATCGATGACATTAGTAGAAGTCAACAAGAATCTTCTTCTCATAATTTAATTAATTCAACTCATAATAATGATAACGATAATAATATCGATAATAATATCGATCATTATAACCATGATGATGTAAATTCCTTTGTTAGTCCAAAATTATCAGCAACAAATACTCCATTACCTTTTGAAAATAATGTTAATAGATCTGTTGAAGATATTGAATCACTTAAACTTCAAAAGAAAAAATCTTTTCCAACTTTATTTTATGATGATGATTTTCATGTTACATTTTTAGAAGCTTTAAAAGTTGAAAAAAAGCCTTTAATTACAAGAGTTTTTACTCATTTATCAGAATTAAAATCTTTTATTGAATTAAATAAAATTGGTTTTGGTAAAGCATTAAAAAAATTTGATAAATTATTACAAACAAATATTAAATCTTCATACCTTTTAAAACTTGATGAATTTTATGTTTTTAAAACTTCAACAATGGATAATTTAAATAATAAAATTTCAAATATTGTAAAATTATATTCAATCTTTACTCATAATAATATTAATGAAGCAAAATTAGAATTAGGTACAAATTTACGTGAAAAAGTTGTATTTGAAAGAAATACTGTTTGGAGAGATATGATTGGTATGGAAAGAAAATCTCAAGCTGCTTATGCTAAACCTGAATTTATTGAAGAAAGTTTAATATCAAATAAAAATCCTTTAGTCATTAATTTAGGTGCAAGTCGAAAATTAATTATTCCACCAATTTTTTATTCAATTTCAACATTTAAAATTTTATTAATTACATTTATAACATTAATATTATTAAAATTTTCACCTTTTAATGATCAACAACAAAAAAATTGTTTTGCAGTCTTAATTTGTTCTTCTTTATCATGGGCTTCAGAAGCAATTCCACTTTTTACAACTTCATTATTATTACCATTTTTATTAGTCATATTAAAAGTTTTAAAAAATCCTGAAACTAATGAAATATTAGAAGCTTCAGAAGCATCAAAATTTATTTGTTCTGCAATGTGGTCACCAATTATTTTATTATTATTAGGTGGTTTTACACTCGCAGCTGCTCTTTCGAAATATAATCTTGATAAATATGCTTGTACATTTTTATTATCAAAAGTTCAACAACGTCCTGCACCAATTTTATTTTCAATTATGGTTGTTTCAACATTAGTTGCAGCATTTGTTTCGAATGTTGCAGCTCCAGTTTTAATGTATTCTGTTGTTCAACCAATTTTAAATACTTTAAATGATTCAACAATTAATGGTAAAACTGTTAAAAATGAATTTGCTCAAGCTTTAGTTTTAGGTATTGCATTAGCTTCAAGTATTGCAGGTATGGCATCACCAATTGCGTCACCACAAAATGTTGTTGCACTCCAATTTATGGATCCTCAACCAAATTGGATTCAATGGTTTGCAATTTCAATTCCAGTTTGTACATGTTGTTTAATTTTAATTTTTATTGTTTTAATGATTTCATTTTCATTTAAAGATGTTACAATTGTACCAATTCATCAACATTCAGATAATTTTAATTCAAAACAATATATTGTAATATTAATTTCATTTATTACAATTGTTTTATGGTGTTTAGCATCTGTTTTAGAACCATGGATTGGTGATATGGGTCAAATTGCATTAATTTCAATGGTTACTTTTTATGGTACTGGAATTTTATCACAAGAAGATTTTAATAATTATCCGTGGACAATTGTAATTCTTGCAATGGGTGGTTTAGCGTTAGGTAAAGCAGTAACTGTTTCTGGTTTATTATCAACAATTGCAAAATTAATTCAAGAACAATTAAAAGATGCTGAATTATTTACTATATTAGCAGTATTTGGTTTTATTGTTTTAATTATGGCCACATTTGTTTCACATACAGTTGCTGCATTAATTATAATTCCTTTAATTGCAGAAATTGGACGTTCATTACCTGATCCACATCCAAATATTTTAGTATTTTGTACTTCATTAATTTGTTCTTGTGCAATGGGTTTACCAACTTCTGGATTCCCAAATGTTACAGCAATTGGATTAACTAATAATATCGGTGAAAAATATCTTAATGTTAATACATTTATTAAAATTGGTGTTCCAACATCTATTGGTTGTTTAGTCATTGTTATTACTGTGGGATATCTTTGTTTGAAATTGATTGGATTTCAATAAGCAAGCAAGATTTAATATATTTTTGCATCAAAATAAAATTTATACCTTCATATATTACTATTTATTTTTTCTAAAATGTTTTTTATAATAATACGGTAAGCATTAAAATTTAAAACTAACTTAAAACTTAAAACTTGTACTTATACTAATTGTGTCACAACAGTAAAGTTTGTCATGATCATAACGCGGTTTGTTTACTATGTGAGATTTTAAAACTATAATAAATAGTACAATACATTAAATTAATTTCTTAAAATTAAAATTTATATTAAGGGTATTTATCTGAATATAATAATATAAAAATTATAGGTATAACTTATTTATTAAATGAATAAAATGAAGAAATGTTAAATTTGAATTGTTTAAGTTCATGAAAAAATTATTCTAATTGGAATGTCTTATCGCACTTTTCTAAATAATTTGTTTACTAAGCTTAAAATTCAAATCACGTGACCAAAAAATTAATAATAATATAATTTTACTAATAATATTAAAATAAAAATGTTTTATCAGTTATACTACATTTACATTGAAAATGAATGAATTAAATAGTTTATAGTTGAATTTACAAAGGTGTAAATACTTTACTCTTTTCTATAATTATTAGTTGCATATATATCATAAATACGAATTCAAATACCAAAAAAGAGTGGATATATTTATAATTTTGTAACATAATAACTAAAGTATATACCTAAGCATGGATCACCCCCTTATTTATATTACAAATTTAAATATCTATCTTTTTATGTTTTTAAATAAAATCATCAACTAGTACCAAAATATTTGTTATCTATAAATCTTGTTGCCATCCACCAATCAGAATCTAAATTAATATCAATGTTATTAGATTCATCAACTGAATCGTCAAGTTTAGAATTGATAGAACGTTTACCTATACATGATACAACAAGTTGAATATCTGGAAATGTATTTAATATTCTTCTAATACCTGATTCTGTAGCTGTATAAGTTACTAATACAATTTGATTTTGTTTTATATCATGATCAATTAAAACTTTAATTGCCATTATGGATGCAGCACCTGAAATTATTTGAGAATCAAATAATAAAATTTTACATGAATTATGAGATTTACTTAATTGAGGAAGTTTTTCAGTATGTAATTTAGGTTCACCAGTTCTTGAATCTGTTTGAATTAAAATTTTCCCAATTTTTGCAGCCGGAATTGTTCGACGAAGTGATCTAATAAAACAATCACCAGATCTAATAACTGATACTGCAATTATTTCTTGATTTAAAAAATATGTGGAATTTGGATCAAGTGTATAATTAATTGGTGTTGTTACTGATTTTAATGCTTCTTTACCTGATATATAATCCATTAAATCTAAAGCTTCTGAAATTAATATTGTACTTATTCTATTAAATGAAAAAATAAAATCATCATTACTTGTATTTTTATTTAAAATCATTGTTTTAATAGCCCTTAATTGATTATTGAAATTTAAAATATGAACATTTTTCCAATTAATAGGTTTTAATCCTTTACCTAAACTTTTTAAATGGTTAATATGATTAATTGATTTAACATCTAATTGCTTCTTCAAATGTTGAATTAATAATTCCATTGCAACAGTATTATCAGAACCTCTCGGAATTACAACATCTGCATTTGATCTTGTTGGTAAAACATATGAAGTTGCATTTGGTTTTACAAACAAATCCCATTGTTTAATAACACCTTTAATATCACGACCACGATGAACAATATCACGTAATAAACGTCTAGAATAACATAAATCTAAATCAGTATCAACGAAAACTTTACAATCCATTAATGATAATAATTCAGGTTTAAAAAGAGCATAAATTCCTTCAATAATAACAACATTGGCACCATATATTGTTAAATTTTCGTCAGGTAATCTTTTATGTTTGGCAAATGAATAAACTGGAATTTCAGTTTTTTTACCTTGTTTAATAGATCTTACACATTCATAAACTAAATCTAAATCAATAGAACTAGGTTTATCTAAATCATATTCATTAAGAAATGCTAAATGACTTTGTTCAGGTGTTAATTCTTTGTAAAAATTATCTAAAGATAGTAAGATCGTCCATGGTTCATTAATAGAGTTAATAATATTTTGTGCTACTGTTGTCTTACCAGAACCACTTAATCCTGCTATGCCAATAATGTATGGTGATTCCCAAGGAGGTATATATTTCTCTGCTTCCATTTCCCCTTGAATACAGAGGTCAACTGAAGGTATATGTGAAGAAAAGAAGTGTATACATCAGAAAAGAAGAAGGAAATGGTAGCCGTCAGGAGATAAATGGCTTAAGAATCCAATATCCGACGGTGATAATTGATAAATCGATAATGTGGGTTGCACAGCCAGGTAGAGCAAAGCAAAGCAAATAAACAGACGAAAATAAGAAAAAATGAGAAATTCATTGATCGCTTATGTAATCTCTTTCGCAAAAGTAAATTATTAAATTAAATTAAAAAGTTGCTGAGCCTTTACTCACACCTTTATTTTCGGCTAAATCTCAAAAGGTTTATGATACTGCCAACTTTTGGTAATGGTTTTTTTTTGGTCAAAAAGATCTTTATAAAGTTTTTGTTTTCTCTGAAAAAGAAGAAGAAAGTGCTAACTCTTTAACATCTTGCTATTCTTGTCCGGTATATGATGATTATACATATGTGATGAATTTTTGGATAATACTACTTTTGCTCCCAACTGTGATGATACTGAAGCTGATAGATTGAACAAGCTTTCTACAGGTTTCAACTTAACTGATGATGATGTTTGGGCTTTTTTTTTCTTACATACTATTGTGCCTTTGAATTGAATGCAAGAGGTGAATCCAAATTTTGTGATGTTTTATCAAAGAAGTTTTGGATTCAATCAGCATATGATACTGATTTGGGTAGTGTCTGGTTACAACATGTCAACTGTTGCTGGAGGTCTTTATATTAATGCTACTGCGGCTTACAGAAAACAAGGCAATGATGCCCCAAACTCACTACTTTCCAATTCACTCATGAAACCATCTTATTAAATTATATTACCGCTCTTGGTATCTTTGAAGATGAAAATTTTCTACCGATTGATTACATTCCTTTTGATAGAAGATATCATACTTCTCAACTAATTCCAATGGATGGAAGAGTTATTACTGAAAAACTAGCATGTACTAATGAAACTACCGGTAAGGATGACATTTATGTCAGAATATTGGTCAATAACAAAGTTACTCCACTACCAACATGTGCAACTGGTCCAGGCTTCTCATGTCCATTAAATGATCACTTAGATATGGTTGAAGATAGAATTCCCAAATTTACTTCAGCTTGTAAAATTACCAATTCAACTGTTCTTCCTGTGGGATTGGGAAAATACAGAATTTACTCTGCCAATCACGTTTTTGATTAAATTTTGTGACTGAAATTTAAGAATTCTTTTTTTTTTGAAATCTTTTAACAATAAAATCTTATTTCGTTACTTATTTACTTATTTATCGATACTTACTGTCTCTTTCATGTCGTACTTAACTTTTATTTAATTTCTAGGCACATGTATACTACAAAAACCTAAAACTAATAAACATTTTGGAAAAGCTGTAAAAAGCTGTCAAACCAAAAATAAAAAATTATGCACGTGACTGCCCCAAAATTTTTTTATTACAACTTTTTGATCAGTAAAATAAAATAAATGAGAAAATCGCTGATCTTGTACGGAAAGCTAAATAACAAGGCATGTGTCTTGTAGATTGTTTTTTTTTTTCAGATTTTGCTTTCTGAAATGCAGCATTTTATCCATAATACAGATCGTAACTATACTTTCAAGTATATACATGTCTGACAATACAAAAGAGTTTGGAAAACGTATCAGAAATGAGAATGCATGGGATGATGATGATGATAATGAAGATGAAAATGAATATAAGTATAGAATAGATAGTCGTATTCTGAATGATTCCAAAAATCTTTCTAAAAAGATTAAACGTGATAATACACAGTCGAAAAAACTTTACAAAAAAGAAGAGAGTAATATTAATGAAGAAGATATGTTGCTTGGAAATCGAATAAGCTTAGAACAATCTTATCCTCAACCAGAGGTAAGTATAAAGGATGGAATACCCAATGATCATAACAAGATGGTTGAAATATCCAAACGAGAGATTGATATAATTAAACTTGAAATTTCACATTATGAAAAAGATATCAGTAAAAATGGAATTGAATCATTATCATCATCTGAAAAATATGAATATGAAACGAAAAAAAAATTGATTGATAAGTTACGTAAATCAAATGAATCAGAAAGTTATCTTTTACCTGATGACTATGTGTCAGAAGGAAGAATTGATTTGAAAAAGAAAGAACAATTGTTGAAAAATATTACAAGGATAGAAAAAAAGGAAAGAGAACAAGAATGGTATGATAATCAAGTTAGTCGTGCTCAAAAGATAAATCAATTAACTAAATTAAAGAAAGACTCTGCTAACGAGAATGATATAAAGGAATATGAATATATTTTTGATAAATCTCAAATGATCAAATACATTCCTGATATATCAGAAGATGAGATGAAAGAATTAGAAAATAAAATTGAATTAGAAGAACTTATAGAACAAGAAGAAAAGAGAGTTCGAAGTATTGAAGAAACGAAAAAGTCGTTACCTGTATATGAATATAGAGATGAATTGCTAGAAGCTGTTGAAAAATATCCTGTATTAATTGTTGTTGGTGAAACAGGTTCTGGTAAAACTACACAACTACCGCAATATTTATATGAAGAAGGTTATGCTGCTAACAATAAGATCATCGGATGTACTCAACCACGTCGAATGGCCGCTGTTTCTGTTGCAACACGTGTAGCAGATGAATTAGGTACAAAAGTAGGAGATAAAGTTGGTTATAGTATAAGATTTGATGAGAAATCTAGTAATAATACAATAATTAAATATATGACAGATGGTATGTTAGTCAGAGAATTTTTGACTGATAATAATTTAGAGAAATATTCAGTCATGATTATCGATGAAGCTCATGAAAGAACATTACATACAGATATTTTATTGGGTTTATTGAAAAATCTATTGAAGAAAAATCCTAATTTTAAAGTGATAATTTCATCAGCAACCATTAATGCGAAGAAATTTAGTGATTATTTTGATTCTGCACCAATTTTTAACGTTCCAGGGAGACGTTATCCAGTTGAAATATTCTACACAGAACATCCTGAAGCAAATTATTTATATGCTGCAATCACAACTGTATTTCAGATTCATATGTCACAAACAGGTGCAGGGGATATATTGGTGTTTTTAACAGGTCAAGATGAAATAGAAAATATGGCTGAAAGTCTTCGAGATACATGTAAGAAATTAGAGGGCCAAATTAAGGAGATGATTATTTGTCCGATATATTCAACTTTACCCCCAGAAGAACAAAAGAAGATTTTTGATCCAACACCAAAGAACGCTAGGAAAGTTGTGATATCTACCAATATTGCCGAAACATCATTAACTATAGATGGAATTGTATACGTTATAGATTGTGGATTTGTCAAAGAAAACATCTATAATGTGAATAATGGAATGGAAAGTTTAGAAGTGATTCCATGCTCAAGAGCATCTGCAGATCAACGTGCTGGTAGAGCAGGTAGAGTTGGACCTGGTAAATGTTTTAGATTATACACTAAATGGGCATACTTGAATGAATTACCTAAGAATCCATTACCAGAGATTTTAAGAGTTGATCTTACCGGTGTTGTATTATTAATGATGACATTAGGTATTACTGATTTAATTCATTTTGATTTTATGGATAAGCCAGCTACAAAATCATTAGTGAAGGCTTTAGAATTATTATATGCACTTGGTGCATTAAATGAAAATGGAGAATTAACTAATATCGGTGTTAAAATGGCCATATTCCCAACCAAACCAATGTTATCAAAAAGTTTATTGGAAAGTAAAGAGTTAAATTGTTGTAATGATATGATTTCTGTTATTGCAATGTTAGAAGATTCTGGATCATTATATATTTTTAATAAAGAGAAAAAAGAAATGGTTAAAAACATCCATTCAAAGTTTAATAGTAAGATTGGAGGCGATCATTTGACATTATTAGAGATTTGGAATCAATTTGAATCTAGCGGTTTTTCCCCACAATGGTGTCATGATAATTTCTTACAATACAAAACTTTACAAAAAGCTAGAAACATTCGAAATCAACTCTTACAAATCTGTAAACGTACGGGTCTGTTAAACGAAAAAAACATTGTTTCTTCTGCTGCTTCAGCTACTTCTGTGGATACCAATCTTTTACCTCTAAGGGTTATGAAAGCTATGACTGCTGGGTATTTCCCACACAGTGCCCGTCTCTCTAACAGAGGGGATACATACGAAACCCTTGTGAAAAGACAGCCCGTTGTGGTACATCCGTCCTCTTCGTTACATGGAGCTGTTCCGCCCGCACGATTTGTACTTTATCATGAACTGGTGATGACTTCAAGGGAGTTCATGCGACACGTGATGCCTGTGCAGGGCAAATGGCTCGCTGAGTATGGGAGAAACTACTTTGACCACGCTGACCTGTTGAAATGAGCAATGAGCATGACGTTTCCTATCTTTCTTTGCACATTTTCTGTAGATTATGTATATAAACTTGTAACAATTTAACTATCGGATCACATCCATCTTATAATAACTTACATTCCGGATATATTATAATGACTTTGGAAGCTTCATTGTGCAACTCTACAGCTACAGTTGTATTCCGTGCACCCAATGCAGCTTTTTATGAAAATACACAAAACTTCTTTAAAGATATTTTATGTTTTACAATTGAAGAAAATACTACAGATTCATGTTTCCTCATTGCAAACAAGGATGCAAAATGTAATGTTTCTACTATCACGTTAGTAATTGATGAAGAACAATCAGCCACAGCTACTGAAATTGAGGCAAATATCACAAATTTATTAAGCCATAAGAAGAAAAGAGATTGGAGAACATTGCAAAGTTCTATTTCTTTGGAAACTGATAACTTACTTGATATTATTTCCAATTTGAAGAAGTTCAATTGTGAATATCAAGTTAGACCTGATGAATTAAATCCATTTGAATTGTACGTCATTGATCCTTTAGGTTCTATCATTGGTTTTACAGCATTAAAGAATCCATTTGCTGTTAACGAATCCTCAAGAACTTTTAAGGCAACCGATTTTGTATATGATGATGATTTGGTATCATCTACATTAAGCAGCAACAATTTTCTTATTGAAGAAGGTTCTGTTAAGAGACAAAGAAATATTGCAGTCATGACATCAGGTGGTGATGCTCCAGGTATGAATGCCAATGTCAGAGCTATTGTTCGTACTGCTATCAATAGAAATTGTCGTGCCTTTGTTATTCATGAGGGATATTCAGGTTTAGTTACAGGTGGTCCAGAATATATTAGAGAAATGAAGTGGGCAGATGTAAGAGGTTGGCTTACAGCAGGGGGTACTAACATCGGCACTGCAAGATGTAAAGAGTTTAGAGAAAAATGGGGTAGATTAAAGGCATGTAAGAATATGATTGAAGCGGGTATTGATGCTTTAATTGTATGTGGTGGTGACGGTTCCTTAACAGGTGCAGATTTATTCAGAGCCGAATGGCCTGAACTTATTAAGGAATTATTAGATACGAAAGAGATTACGAATGAAGAATACAACAATTACAAACATTTGAATATTTGTGGAACTGTTGGTTCAATTGACAATGATATGTCAAGTACTGATGCTACAATTGGTGCCTTTTCTTCCTTGGATAGAATTTGTCAAGCTATTGATTATATTGATGCAACTGCAAATTCACATCAAAGAGCTTTTGTCATTGAAGTTATGGGTAGACACTGTGGTTGGTTAGCATTGATGGCTGCCATCGCAACTAGTGCCGACTATGTATTTATTCCTGAAAAACCATCTTCAAGAGCAGAATGGTCAGATCATATGTGTCAAGCTGTTTCTAAACATAGGGCTAGAGGTAAGAGAAAGTCAATTGTTGTTGTTGCTGAAGGTGCAATTGGTTCTGATTTAACTCCAATCACATGTGAAGATGTTAAGAATGTTTTAGTTGATAAATTAGGTTTAGATACCAGAATTACCAAATTGGGTCATGTTCAAAGAGGTGGTCCGGCTGTTGCATTTGACAGATATTTAGCAACATTACAAGGTGTTGCTGCTGTTGACGCCGTTTTAGAATGTACACCTGAAACACCATCTCCAATGATCGGTATTGCAGAAAATAAGATTGTCAAGAGAAAGTTAGTGGATGCAGTTAAACTTACTAAATCAGTTGCTGAAGCAATTGAAAATAAAGATTTTGCGAAGGCTATTTCTTTAAGAGACTCTGAATTTCATGAGCATTTAAGATATTTGATTGCAATGAATACAGCAGATTTTAAGGAACCTTCTTTACCTGTTGAAAAAAGAAAAAAGTTTGCTATCATCAATGTTGGTGCTCCAGCTGGTGGTATGAACTCTGCTACTTATGCATTTGCCAATTTTTGTATGTCTAGAGGTCATGTCCCATATGCAATTTATAACGGGTTTAGTGGTCTTGCTAGACATGAATCAATACGTACAATTGATTGGTTGAATATTGAAAATTGGAATTCACTTGGAGGTTCAGAAATTGGTACCAATCGTACAACACCAGAAGAAGCAGATATTGGTTTGATTGCTTACTATTTTGCCAAATATCAATTGGATGGTTTAGTTATTGTTGGTGGTTTTGAAGCTTTAGAATCTATTTCACAATTAGAAAGTGCAAGAAGTAGTTATCCATCTTTACGTATTCCAATGGTTTTGATTCCAGCTACAATTTCTAACAATGTTCCTGGTACAGAATACTCATTAGGATCTGATACTTGTTTAAATAAACTGGTTGAATATTGTGATGTTATTGGTCAATCCGCATCAGCTACAAGAAACCGTTGTTTTGTTGTTGAATGTCAAGGTGGTAATTGTGGTTATATTGCAACCTTTGCACAATTATGTGCTGGAGCAGAAAGTTCATATGTTCCAGAAGAAGGAATTAGCTTAGAACAATTAGACACTGACATTAACACTCTTAAAACTGCATTCTCACTTGATAGAGGTAAGAATCATACAGGTCGTATACTAATAAAGTCAGAAAAGGCAAGTAAGGCATTATCTACCGAAGCTATTGGAGATATTATTGATTTGGAATCAGAAGGTAGGTTTGATTCTAGAACAGCTATTCCTGGTCATGTACAACAAGGTGGTATTCCATCTCCAATTGATAGAACTCGTGCTACAAGATATGCTATCAAAGCAGTTGAGTTTATGGAGGAAAAGTATGCAATTGCTCGTAGTTCAGAAAATGATATTGGAGAATTTGAAGATTCTGATGAAGTCACCGGCACTGTTTCTGTTTTAGGTGTTGAAAAGAGTCATATTAAATTCCGTCCTGTCAAGACAATTTGGAATAAAGAAACCACACATGGAACAAGAATGCGTAAAGAAATATTTTGGAAAGATATCAGGAATACTGCTGATATGTTAGTTGGAAGAGTTAAAGTTTAATAAAATTTTTATGGTATATTTAGTTTGAATTTATTTATTTGATTTTTTTTACTTATTATTAATTTACATTTTTTATTTAACCACGCATATATATATACATATTAAGAACTATGATCATGTATACATAGATATAAACCACTATTTTTAAACCCATATTTAAATCATCTTTGACCAATCTCTTTCAAGTGCTTGAGGAAGAACCTGAGAAAACATGAGATCCAAAGATTTTGTATCATTAACATCGTGTAGTGGAAATGTCAATGTCTCATCACATTGATCTATTTTAACCACAATTTTTTTATTTTCAGAAAGTTTTAAAATAATATCCAATAAATCAGCTGAAGAATATATCTCAGCATCTAGATCAAAAAGTTTTAACAATGTCGATAATTTAACTGTAGAAAATTTACGTGACACATTTACCACATTTAATTCAATAAGATTTTCATATGCATTTTTAAATTGATCTTCACTGTAATTAAGAATTTTACATTTGATATAATTCAAGGTATGATTATTATTAGATAATTTGAATATTTTGCCAAATGATATTGATTTAAGTATCTTTTCTGCTTGATTATTAGAACTTAAGCGTATAGATTTAATTATATTTAGTTTCCCCACATTTAAAAAATATGATCGTATATTTTCTATTGTAGAGTATTTTAAATATCCATATGGTTCTAAAAGCAAAGATTTTAGAAATGTTGATATTACATAAGGAATTTCCGATGTAGAAAGATACCATTCTAAAAATGGTCCATTTGAAGGAGAAAGATCAAAAACAGATTCATAAAGTAATTGAAATGAAGTTGATAGATACACCGACCATTTTGACTTTAATTCAAGTTCTCTTAATTGTAATATTATTATCCTATATTTAATTGTTTGTAAGAAGTATAAATATGGAGAAAGTGAACAATTGTCATTTTCTGAGTCTATATTCTTTTCTATCTCTGTTTGAATTTCATTAAGAATATGCTCAACAGAAATTCGAGTATCATAAACTGATGATTTATATTTTATAAAAAACAAAATTATTTGAAATTCGAAACCATTTATTATTAATCTTTTCACCGTATTGATACAATCAATTGAAGTATTAGATATGGATAAATCTTTTATCATAGAATTCAAATAATTGATTAAATCCATATTTGCTCCATTTATTTTTCCAATTTCTAAAAATTTTAATGCATTTTCAGTTTCAAAAGTTTCTATTGCAGATGTTTTTGTTGATGATATTACTAACATGATGGTTGCAATGACGATTAGATCATCATCCCAAGTTCCAATTCTAAAATAGAAAGGGAAAACTTCGAAGCTTGAAAGTTTAAATTCTTCATAAAGATAGTTGTACTTAGTGTTCCAACCCATTTCCAGTCTAATATTTCCTGTCAAATCCCAGCAAAGAGAGAGGTGTAACCTGAAGTAGTATCCAAAGTCTCTGATTCATGTTGATTCTATTTTCTGAAGCAATACTATATAGGCAAAGGAAAAAAGAAAACGTAAAACGCGGCTCGTATACATCTCGTATAAATTACTATATATTGCTCGTATAAAAAATGACAAATGAAAAAGTATGTTGATTTTTTCATGTTGGTTATCTTTAATTTTATCTTTAACTGCTTTTTGTTGTTTAATCATTCAGCACTTATCTAGATACCATCTTAGTCAGTATATATAAATATATTCAAATATGGTTAATTGTTGTTCAAAGAAATGTGGTTTATCATCAATTATTAAATTCTTTATTTTTGGAGGTATGATTCTTTATTTGATGAATTTCCTTTTCTATAATTGGTTACCAAGTAATTATATCTTTGATAAAGATGTTTTACAATCTCTTGTTAAAGAAACTCTTGCATCTACTCCAAATGATGATGCAGAAGCAATTTTTACCACATTAGCTGAAAAACTTGAAACCACTTATGGTTCTGAATATGTTAATAAGTTAAATATGGAAGATTGGGTTTTCAACAATGCTGGTGGTGCTATGGGTCAAATGTTTATTCTTCATGCTTCTATTTCTGAATATTTAATCATTTTTGGTACTGCAGTCGGTACTGAAGGTCATAGTGGTATTCATTTTGCGGATGATTATTTCACAATTTTAAAAGGTGAACAAACAGCTTCTTTCCCAAATCAATTCACTAAATCTGTTTATTACCCTGGTGATCAACATCATTTACAAATGGGTAAGTTTAAACAATATTCAATGCCTGCTGGTTCATTTGCTTTAGAATTAGCACAAGGTTGGATTCCTGCAATGTTACCATTTGGTTTCTTAGATACATTTGCATCAACTTTGGATTTTGTTACATTAGGTAGAACTATATACTTTACAGGTAAAGATATGATTAAGAACTTATTGCAAGGTAAGTTTTAGATATATATTATATATATATATATAATAATAAAATTTGTATTGATTATTATTATTAGATCGATCTGTTGTCAAACTTTTTTACTTGGTGATTAAGTATCAAAAGATAATATTATTTCGGAAATTACCATTTCCAGTTTAAGGAATGAAATTTACCCTTATCAATCATCGATATATATACGCATACATGCACCAGCTGGCATGATAGAAATTTATCGAGATTTTCAATATTCACCATTAATAATTAATGAATTATGAATATTATATATATATATGAATTAACATAAAATTGTTTATTCTAATTTTCTTTTTTATAATAAATATTTTAATAGTTGGAAAAAAAA
>JAJMEW010000194.1:0-102611 GCA_030574395.1 Pichia californica
TTCAACTTTTGATCCACGTTTTTCAACTTCTAAAATGCACGTTTTAATGATAAATGGAATTCCTGCACTACCTTCATAATCAACTAATTCTTGAATTGTCATACTATATAAAGATCTATGATTATTCGATGTATCATTACTTGTATTAGATGTTGCTGATGATTGATTACTTCTCCATTGCATGAAATTAGTAGATCTACATGGTTTCATTCCAGATAAATGGGATGAACCACTTTCATTAGTCTTACTTAATGATTCATTATAATTCATTTGTTCTTCATTATATCTAACATTCATCGGTTGACTTATACTACCAACAGTTTTTATACTTGAAGCACTATTTGGCTTTTTTTTTTTTTTTTTTCTTCCTGTGATTAAGTATAACTATAAATTTATATAAATTAATAAAAAATAAATTATTTAATAGAAATCTTAGCTGCCGTGTAAGAAGAAGGAGGAAATATTTTTTTTTTTTTTTTTTTTTTTTTCATCCAGTGTATTGCAGCACCTGAGTTTCGCGTATGGTCTCCCACTACACTACTCGGTCAGGCTCTTAGCAGCTTAACTACAGTTGATCGGACGGGAAACGGTGCTTTCTGCTAGATATGGCCGCAACCAATATAGATGGCGCAATATTATAATTTACTACAAGTTCTATCTTAAAATTATAAATTCCGATATAGTGTAACGGCTATCACGGTCCGCTTTCACCGGGCAAACCCGGGTTCGACTCCCGGTATCGGAAAATAATTTTTTTGTTTAATGTGAGGTAAATTTTTGTTGTTGAGAGCTCCAGTATATTTTTTTTTTCTATCATACATCTGAAGTAAATATACCTGTTAATTGGATATTTTAACCCAAAATAAACCTTTTGAATAATTAACCAAATTGTGGAATCCTGAAATATGAAACATCCAAAGACAACAATGGATGGCAATTTATGGGAGTTATAATTTATATCAGCAAATATTTTATAGTAAGGATGTCTTATAGTCATGAAAAGTATTCAAAAATATAAAAGGAATTCAATTTTCTTATCGGGAAACAGCCTATTATAATAGAAAGATTTTAGTTTTGGTAATCAGAGCATAATTTAGTTAATATTTCACTGATTTTGTTGATAATCAAAATAATGGGTCTAGGTTTTTTTGTTTTATCTGTGTCATTTTGATTGAGAAATTTTGTCATTAATGGAACCTAATCTCAAATTGGAATAGCTATCTATGACTTTAATATTATTAGTTATTTGTCATTGATGATGCATATGTTCATTCATCGTTAGATAAATGATAAATTGCAGGTTTTAAGAAAAAAGAAAAAAGAAGGATAGTGATTTAAGGCTGTGTCCTGCATCACCAAATAAAATAAATACACGAAGACTTTGCCCTATATGCAAATATATATATACACTTTTCTGATTAGTTTTCAATATTTTCAATGTTTTCAATTTGGAGAGAATTAGTATAAGATATTTTTAGTATCGATACCATATAGTAAAGAATATTAGTAGTAACATCAAAGATATTTAAAGATTGATAGAATGGATCATGTTCCAAGTTTTGAGAAATATGAATATCCTGAGAAACAAACCATTATTCAAGCTTCTAAAAATATTAACTTAAAACTTCAGATACGGGGGTTTGATGAGCTAGCTTTTTTTACTGTTAAACCACCTCATAACAAAAAGGATATTTATGAACATGATAAAAATGTGATTAATGTGATCAACTCTTTAATAAGTGAGCTTGAGTTGTATAAGAGGATGAACGATTCACAGGAGAAAATATCCGATAAAAATACGAGAGAGAAAAATTACTGGAAAGAATCTGCAGGTCGTTTAGAGATTGCTCGGATTAAGAATGAAAGACGTATACGAGACCTGGAAGTTGAGAGCTTGAAGTTCAAATTTACTATTGATGAATTATCTGAGCGCAAGAAGGGAGTGGAGAGTAGAGTCAGAAATATAAAAAATGAATGGAAAACATACAGAAATGAAGTTAGTAGACAAAAGCGTAAATTTGAACTAGATAGAGATGAGTTAATTGACAAAATAAAATTAAAATATAATCCTAAATTTAATAGAAGAAATACAGAATATAAACATAAACTTGATAATCTTAAACATAGTGAAATTATTACGGATTTATTGAAAGAAAAAGATGAAGCTAGACATAATTTTTTGAAGATTTATGGCTTCAATAAAAATCTATATAATTGCTTGGAAAAATTAAAAGCAAGTGATGGGAACTGTCCCATAAATAACTCATTCTTAGCAACAGATGATGAACTTCATGAAAATAATATTTCTGGTGAAATTTCGTCTAAAATATTTAGACACTTAGATTCTCTTTTTGTAAAGATATTAAATGATATTAGAAATGAACCATTTGGAAGTAATGATACGTTCCGTTTTAAGAAAATTGGGGTGGATAGAAAAAGTGAAATATATTTACTAAAGGAACAATTAAATACATTACAGGATAATTACGATAAGGTTTTAAATACAATGAATGAACGGAAAGAATGAAAAATCAAATCTCCTTACATTAAACAAAGTGTTGCTAGTGTTACATATTACATAAATATTTATATATTAATTTTATCTATACAGTCATTTTAGTAAGTCTTTGCAGCAAAAAGTTAAGTCCAACTTCTTTGAAAGAGTTCTATAATATTTACATAGATTAAAATGAAGTGTTCTATGTATTTATATAAATTGCATGCTTGATATATGGGAAAAAACTTAAGTTAAAATATATTAAACAGTTTCAGGTGTCACATAAAAATTATAATAATCAACTAATACATCATTTAAATTATTTTCTCCCTTTATTGGTAATGCAATTAATGTTCTGAATGAATAGTTATCACCAATCCTTCTTAGAAATAGGAAATCCAACCAATTACGGGAAAATCCATAGTTAAATTGTAATTGTTTCCTTTTAGAACTATTCTTTTGGATTAAATCATTTGTGAGAATAACCATTTGATCTAAACCAACCATACGACATAATTTTGAAGATGCTATTTTAGAAATAAAGAAAAGTGGAAATGTAAAAAATCTTCTAGCTTGAGAATAAGTTTCAGTGTTTAGGCCATTAGAAAATAGCGACTGAGATAAATTAGTTTCTAAATTCTCATCACTATCACCTTCATCTTCATCAACAACTGTATCATTTAAAACAAATGAATCATCTGTTGGAACTGAGGAAAATGTATTTTCATTTGATTGAATATTTTGAATATGTGAAAATTCGTAGGTTGTAGAACCCTTAGAAATTTGAATGAATTGAACAATTAACAAGACAGACAACCAAAACAATTGTAATACAACCCACCAAAAAAAGAAAAATGTAAATTTAGAACCATAGTAACCAGAACATAAATCTTCTGATAAAAATCCACATTTCTTCTCAGATATTTCAGGTAAATTATCAAAGTATTCAAGTGTCAAATTAACCCAACATAAAATGGAAATCTCAAGTGATAATGTAAATGCAATAAATACTTTATGATTTCTAACACCGATATTATTATTTACCCATGGACAGTAATGATCAAATCTGGCAATATTTGCTTTTTTATCTTTGGAATACTTAGAACGTAATGGTTTTCTAATATTTGTATAGATACAGTAATGATGTGAGTCAAACTTACGCAGTTTTATTAGTTCATAGATAGTATCTGATATTGCTTTATCATCAGTTTCTCTTGGAATGTAACCAGGATCTAGTGTCATTGATTTAATAAAGAAAAAAATAACACCACTTGCACCAATTGTGAATATCAAATTTGCTATATTTTCATCCATTATAGTATAGGGGACAATTTTTAATAACCAAATAATTAAACAAATACAAACAGTTGATGCAAATACACCTGACAATAAGGGTGATCTATTTATATTTATCTTGCCACAATTATAACTTGTAAATAAAACCTTTTTTAATAATAATTGTTGTAATAGCAAAAGAATGATCATCATTATGATTTTAACAAGTATCCCGATGCTTGATGAAAAAACTAAAAATGTGAGAGGTAATGAAGCAAAAGGAAGTAAAAATATTAAAGTTTTTGCTAAATCTTCAGATACAAAATTTTGAATTTTATTGCCTGTAACTGGATCCCTATTATTTTCTGTTAATACAGATGCCCACATTGTTGAACATTTCATATCTGATGCAACATTCCAAGCAGTTTTACCATCACCTGTTTTGGCATCAATATTGCATTTAGCAGCTAGTAGTGAAGAAACAACAGATTTACTATTACCAACAAGTCCCCAATGTAGTGGAGTAAAACCTTCTGCATCTACTAAATCAATTTTAGCTCCAGCTGCAAGTAATATATCAACTGTTAGAAAATCACCTTGATAAGCAGCCCAGTGTAGAGAAGTTCGTTTTTTCTCATCTACAGTATCAATACCATTACGACCAACATTTGTTATTTCTGAATCATCTATATTATTCAACGTCCATATAACGTAAATCACCATCATGATATTACTTGAAAATACCGATGCTAATAATATACCTATTCCATTATTGTCTATAACATTCACCCTTACTTTAGCATCTCTAATTAAATAATCAGCAACATATACAAGACCATATCTAACTGCCCATAATAAAGGAGTGGCATGCATATCACCTGCTGCAATATCTGGATTTGCACCAATTGAAACTAAGAATTTTATTGTAGATAGTTTATTATTCAATGCTGCCCAATGTACTAGCGTTATACCATCTGAATCAGTAAGATTAGGAGAATGTGGATTTGGATTCTCTGTTGATTTTATCAAGTAAAATTTCAAGATATTTATATCCCCATGTTGAGCAGCTGATATTATTTGGTTTTTTATTGTTTGTTCCGGATGATCAAGTACTACTTCTTCTTCGGTATTAGGTGCAGATTGTTCTTGATTACCCATATTTTCGTTAAGTACTTTCATAGAAGATAATGATATTTGACTAGATGATTCATTCTGCTTATCTAGTTCAGAAATAGATACTTTATCAGAATTGGAACTTAATTGTTTTTGTTGTTGTTGTTCTTCTTCTTCGTTGTCTCTACTTTTGTCTGTTGAATCGAGAGTAGGATCAACTCTGTCTAATGGTGATATCTCATTCATAATCTATGTTTGATCCAAAAAGCTTGAATATTTAATATAGAAAAGTTGGTAATATAATCGTATTTTGGAAACAATAGAGAAGAGCCAGTTTATTATATATTTGAGCAATCATCAATAGCTAGGGCTTGAAAAATTAAGGTGCAAAGCTAATCCGCTGCAGGCGTTCACAAGTCACACATAACAGTATACAGTTTATACAGTACGTCGCTGACCCTGAAATATCTATTAAGATAAAAGCTAAACGGTACTATATGCCAAGAGGGCAAGTGTGATATGATGGTAGATGTAGACTATATATATTATTATGCATGATAAATAAATATAAAAGTTGTAAAAGAAAACAAAGATATAAAAGTACTGTAATTATTAATTAGTAATTAATTAGGTTTTGACTAATCTCATGGTATTAGTATGACCAATACCTCTTTGATGACCTTGAACGACAACGACAGTATCACCTTTATTGAAGATATTTAACTTAAGACCTTCTTGAATTGCATATTCAACTCTATTTTCAACATCTTTTAACCAATTTTCTTCACGTGGACCAGTATAAGGGAATGGATATACACCTCTATAAAGATGACAGAATCTAGTTGATCTATCGTTTCTAGTAACCATCAAAATTGGACAATTTGGTCTATATTTAGAACAAAGTCTTGCAGTTGTACCAGAAGTTGAAAGAACAATAATTGCTTTAGCATTTTGTTCAAAAGTTGCAGTAACTGCAGACATTGCAATTGTTTCTTGAATATCACAAGGTTTTTCAGTTGCTTCTCTAATTTCAGCAAATTGAGTATAATATGGTAAAGTCATTTCAGCAATTAAACAAGTATGATGCATCATTGAAACAGCTTCAATTGGATAATCACCTTTAGCAGTTTCACCAGAAAGCATAACACAATCAGCACCATCAACAATTGCATTACCAACATCAGATACTTCAGCACGAGTTGGACGTGGATTATAAGTCATAGATTCTAACATTTGAGTTGCACAAATTACTGGTTTACCAGCTAAATTACATTTTGCAATTAATTGTTTTTGAACAATGAAAACTTGAGGAGCTGGAATTTCGATACCTAAATCACCACGAGCAACCATAACACCATCAGTTTCTTTTAAAATTTCATCAAAATTATTAACACCTTGTTGATTTTCAATTTTAACAATAATTTTAATATCTTTACCTTCTTCACCTAAAACTTGTCTAATTTCACGAACATCATTTGCAGTTCTAATAAAAGAAGCGAAAACCATATGAACTTTATTTTTAACACCAAATTTTAAATCTTCTTTATCCTTTTCAGATAAAGCTGGTAAATCAACATCAGTATTTGGTAAATTAACACCTTTATGAGAAGAAATTTTACCAGCATTAATTGATACAACTTTAATATGATTTTCATCAATAATTTCTAAAACACGAAAAGATAAAACACCATCATCAACATAAATAATTTTACCTGGTTGAATTACTTTAACAATATTTTTATAATCAATATACATAATTTTATCATCACAAGATTCTTTAAATTTATCATCAGTTGAGAATAACATTTCATGATTTGCATTAATTGGGAAATCTTTCATTTCTTTAGTTGTACCAGTTCTAATTTCAGGACCTTTTGTATCTAAAGCTAAAGCTAATGGCCTACCAGGATAAACTTCTTCAGATTTTCTTGAATTATCAATAACAGATTGATGATATTCATAAGAACCATGAGAGAAATTCATTCTAACAATATTTAAACCAGCTTTTCTTAAAGCAACTAACATTTCAACATTATTAGTTTTTGGACCAATTGTACCAATAATTGAAGAACGTCTAAAATTTCTTTCTGGAGTTGAAGTAACGTCTAAATCGACTAACCATTGTAATTTAGAACTACTAGACATTTTTTATTTATTTAATTAATTTTTTATTTAATGATTTATTCAGAGGCAATCAATTGTCTTTGAATAATGTAAGAAAGAATATAAAAGTAGAAGAAAGAATGAAAGAAAGAAAGAAAGAAAGAAAGAAGCTGGAAAGCCAAGAAAGTTAGGAAAGAAAGGAAGAAGGAGAGAAAGACCGACTGAAAGGAGTAAAAGGATAAAAAGGAAAAAAAGGAATAAAAGGAATAAAAGGAATAAAAGGAATTGAAGAAACAGGAAACAAGAAACAGAAATAAAGGAATGGTACAACAACTGATTGTTGTTATTGTCATCATGATCAGATGTGCATTGCAGAGAGACATCACGCATTTATTGAATTATCGGAGCGTGGGCTTTCGGTGTTGCGAGTTGCTTAGTTAGTTAGCAGTTCAGAGCTGTTAGTTGTTAGTTAGCAGGGAGCAGGGGTCACTCCCAACCGAAACGGAGTGGCGGTGCCGAGCTGTCACAGAGAGGGCACGTGACAGCGGTGGCGGTGGTGCAGCAGCACGCGTCGATCGACCGTGCAGAAAAAGTCCAATCGGATACGAGATGCAGCACAGCAAGAGAAACGAGAAACGAGAAACGAGAGAGGAGAGAGGAGAGAGGAGAAACGAGCAAGAAACAAGCAAGAAAATCGGCAATTTAATTTCCAATCTCCAATTTTCAGTTTATTTTTTTTATAATAAATTGGGGACATGAATTACATAATAATCTGGTATTTGGGGCGGTGATGTCGATCTGTGAACAAAATGCTCAGCTAAATGCCAAATGCTCAGCTAGATTGTTCTACATTCTACATTTTTCTCTTTCCTTTCACCAACTTCATATATACCCTAACAGTATTATATATACACTGGGTCTTCACATGGATAGTTGTTTGGTTAACAATACTCAATTCAATTAAGAACCCTGACACTATGCCCTCGTCTGCTCAGGTCTATCCTGAATTTGATGGAGATCATTTCACAAAAACTACTACAACAACTTCTTCAGTATTAAATGAAAAAAGATCAGTTGCAAAGAAAGCTTGTCTATCATGCAGAGAGAAAAAGATAAAATGTGATGGTGAATTACTAACTTCATATCCTGAAAATCCAAATTCTAAAACAACAACATATAAAACTTGCTCAAATTGTAAATCAACTGGTTTAGAATGTATTTTTGTTCCTAGTAAAAGAGGTGGCAGAAGAAAAAGAAAAATAGAAATTCCTTCCAATCCCAACACAATTAAATCACAACCTTCTTCAATGGTATCCCTATCAAATTCAAAAGTTCAAAATAACAATAATAATATAAATAGCAACGACAACAACAACAACAACAACAGTAATAATAATAATGATTATTATGAAAATGATATGAATAGAAGTATAGTTATGTCCAACAATATTGCTTCTAATGGTTTATCATATCCTCAACTACAACAACCCACTCAACCGTTTTATCCTCAACAGTATCCACTACGCCAACATCAACCTTTTGAAGCTTCTATTATAAATCCACAACAACAAGGATATACTAATCAACAACCTAATCAACCTTCTTGGTTACCTTATGGTATACCAATTAATCAAGATCCAAATACTGCTGGTGCACTTCAAATGCATCAAAATTCAAAATCAAGTAGTAATTCAAATAATAATAATAATACTACTAATAATAATATTGATACATTTAAACCACAAAATGGTTACAATTTATCTACTTATTCTCAACAAAAGAATGATAAAAAAATTGATTCAACGGACACTAAATCTCAAGTTTCTTCAATTTCAAACTTTCAAGATCATAATACATTGATCAAACAGCAACAGCAACAGCAACAACAAAAACAACAACAAAATAATACTAATAATACAATGGCAAATCCTTATATGTATCAATACCAATACCCATATTACATGCAAGAACAACAACCAAAGCAGCAACAACAACAACAACAACCAGGTATACCCTTAGTTCAGCTACAACAACAACAACCTCCATTTCCACCACCGCCACCTCAACCTCAAACGGCTCAATCTCAACCTTTATCTCAACCTGATATGACCGGAATACAACATGTACATCCTCAAATTCCACAAAATCCTAATTCTTTCCCAGTTCAACACCAATTTCAATATCCTTTCCAAAGTTCTCAACCTTATTTTCAACAACAACCACCACCACCACCACCACAACAACATCCTTCTTATATGGTACCCCCAAATCAATCTTATTCATCCTATCCTGAAAATATTTATCAGAATCCAGTTAATGCAAATATGTCATATTTGAATAGTAATAATAATAATAATAATAATAATAATAATAATAATAATAATAATAATAATAATAATAATAATAACATTCCTGTACAAAGAAAAATGAAGTTTGTTGATTTTGAAGATAAGAATTCAAGTCATTATATGAAAAGAAAAAATTTAAAAGATTCAACTTCTGTTGTTTCTTCTGTTTCAGGTTCTTCAAATTTATCTTCTAATTCGATTAACCGTAAAGATAACAATGGTAATATTAATAATAATATTAATAATAATATTAATAATATTATCAATAATAAAGAATTTTCTACAGAAAATGAGAATAAGTTATCAGGTTCAGAGAATGAAAGAGATATTGAAAGGGATAATGATTCTTGGTCAGTTTCATTGGCACCAAGTGATTCTGTTACAATGATTCAAAGTAAAAGAATGAGACAAGAAATGAAAAAATATGAAAATAAATTTCAATCAATTGATGAAGATAATAATAGTAATAATAATAATAGTAATAATAATAATAATAATAATAATAATAATAATAATAATAATAATAATAATAATAATAATAATAATAATAATAATAATAATAATAATAAAAATAACAATGAAATTAATAAGAATATTAATACTTCTATTCCAAATCAATTTGATAATAATAGTTACAATAGCGATAACAATAGTAATACTAAAATTGAAAATAAAGTATATAGTAATAATAATAGTGATAATATTGATAATAGTTCAAATATGAGACATAATGAAAGTTCTGCTCCATCTTCAAATTCAAATACTTATAATAATTCTCAAAAAATTAAAAATAATATTCAAGAATATGCAAATACTGAAATTTCAACAACAGAACGGTGGATTGATGAACAAAATAATGAATTAAAGAGATCAGCAATTGCAAATGAAGAAGAAATGAAAGAATTTTATAAAAGGCAAAAAAAATATGATCCTTTAAAATTAGATGTTAAATTTCCAAAATTTATTAATTCTGAATTACTTGAAAGTTTAAAATTACCTGATTTTCAAACTTTATATAAACTTATTGGTGTTTATTATAAATATTTAAATCCACATACTTTAATATTACCAAATATGTCATGTTTAATTGATAATTTATCAATATCAAATGATTCAATTGCTTTATTATCATCAATGTTTAAAATGACTGTTAAATATATATCTCATAATGAAGTTAATAATATTTGGTTAAATGAATCTCATTGGGATAATTTATATAATGAAGTAAAGGATAAAATTTCAATGAATTTTTCAATAATTTGTTGTTTAATTCAATGTTCAAGAGGTGATAATGATTATATTAATATATGTATTCAATTAATTAATATGATTAATTTAGATCAAAATTTATTAAATTTATCATGGAATAGTGTTGCAGATTCTAAAAATTCAATTAATTCAATGGTTTTATTAGATAGAGAAATTATGATTAGAGCATATTGGTGTGTTTATAAACTTCAACTTTTTAGAAGATTAACATTTGGTTATCCATATAATAAAGTTGAAAATGATATTTATTTAAAAATTAATAAAAATGTTGAATTACCATTACCTGATATTAAATATTATAGAGAAACAGAAAATTTAAATGATTTTAAAAAATTATATAATAAAAAATTATCATTATCTTCAATAAGTACAACATATCCAGATGGTTCAATATTATTTGATTCAGCATGTTCAATTGTTTCACTTATTTTATTAGAAGAAGTTATTGATAGTATATCAAATAATACATTATTATCATATACAATATTAAGATTTTCACATAGATTAAGAAAAAATTTTCAAATTCATGAAAATTTTAAACATTTAAATTCTTATCAATTAGAAACTCATCCAAAGAAGGAACCACATATAATTATAAATGCAAGTAATTTTTCAAGTACATTTATAAATAGATTAACATGTTTAATATTATCTATTGGTTTATGTAAGAAAATTTTATTATATTCTCCAAAATCTGTTAGACCAATTAGATCACAAATTAATTCATTTAATGATGTTTCATTAGTTGAAATTAATCCAAAATTAATTATTGAAATTTCAAATAATATTGAAGATTTTGAAAAAAAATTTCAAAATTGGACATGGTTTTTCAAAGGAATTGATATTATATTTGATATGTTATTACTTTTAGAATTAGGTGATGGTGTTTGCTCAGCAACTTTAAGTGAAACTAAACCATTTGATGAAGTTTTCGAAACTGTTATTGGACCTTGTTGTTCTGGTAATTGTATTGTTGAAGAATGGTGTAAATTTAATACTTGGACAATGAATGTATCAAATGTACCTGTTGAAAATCAAGGTTGGATTCAAATGTCTGATATAACAGTTTGGAGTATGATTCAAGCATGGTCATTTTTATCATCATTAATTTTATATTTAGAAGTTTTAGATATTGTTATTGAAGAAAATGATGAAGGAGAAGAACAAGAAATAGAGAAAGAAAAAGAAAAAGAAAAAGAAAAAGAAGGAGAAGGAGAAGGAGAAAAAGAGAAAGAAGAAGAAAAAATAAGGGAAAATGTTGAATATGATAATATTATATTAAGTGAAAATGAAGATGAAGAAAGAAAGCAAGTTACTGGAGATGCTGGTAGAATTGATAGTGAAGCGGATTTTAAAAAGAAGGTAAAACGTGAAGAATTTAATGTTGGTAGTACATGTAATATTGAAGATTTTAAAGATTATAAAGATAAAACAATTAAAGTTATTGTAAAGGAAACTGGGGAAACTTTAATTTCTGGTATTAAATTTAATTCTGCTCCATTATGTTTTTTTATGTTATTAAAAAATGTTAATAAATCACAAGGTAATAATGAAGTTAAAAATAAACTTATTGAAAAAATGAAAGTTATTAGAAAATTTTTAGGTATTATGGAAAAATATTTTGGTGATTGTAAAGTTGCTGGTGTTTATTGTGATAAAATTTTAGATTACATTTTTAAATTAACAAATTAATTAAACAAATTAATTAAATTTGTTAATTTATGATTTTTATATAGAATTAAAATTAAAAATAAAATTAAATATTATACCATTTTTTATAAATTTTTATTATTATTTATTGTACAATTTACAATTAAAAAATTCGTTTTTGTTATTAAATGTCTATAAAGGAATGAAAATAGGATAAGAAGTAGTAAAATAGGCCCAAAATGAGAAGAAAAAGATAAGAAAGAGAAGATATAAGAAAGATAAGAAAAAGAAGATAAAAAACTGATTTATATACAAGTTTGCCTGTATGGATAAAAAAAATAAATTAATAAATTAAATGAATGAATGAATGAATGAATGAATGAATGACGGGAAGTAATAAACAAAGAGACTAATATACTAAATTTGATGCAATAAATAGATAGATAGATAAATGAATAAATTATTTATTTATATTTTGTAATCATACCATCACATTGATTTGTCATAACATGATTTTCTAACCATTCTTTATTTGTTTTAAATTCTTGAAAGCAAGCAGCACATCTACCCTTTTTATTACTTCTATCACCACTTTTAGTACCTGTTGGATAAACAAAATGTAAAGCTTTTAAATGAGTTTTAAAAGTATCACGTCTTGAAAATCCACCAGTTGGATGACATCTTGGAATTTTTGATTTATCTTCAACATTTGAATATGATTGATGGGTATTATTATTATTATTATTATTATTATTTTCAAAATTTTCAATATCTGAATTTTCAGAATGTTCAGGATGTTCAGAGTGTTCAGAGTGTTCATCATTACCATCATCATCATCATTATTATTGTCATGGTTATGATTACCATCATGATAATCAACTGATGGATCAAAATAAGGACATTGGAATGGTTTTGATGCAAAATGTTTCTTTCTATGTCTTGTTAAATAACCTTTAACTTTAAAAGTTGTTTGACAAATTGGACAAATGTAAAGTTTTTGAGTTTTTCCCAATGAGTTATTTGGGTTATCTGAAGGATTTTCTAATGGAATTTCAGGTGATTTTTCTAATGAATTGTCTGATTGAATTTCTGAAAGTTCAGGTTTTAAAGAATTTGATAATGAATCATTTGAATTTGAATTTGAATTTGAATTTGAATTTGAATTTGAGATAGTAGTAGGTTTTGATAAAATTGTTAATTTTCTATATTTCTTTTTTGGTTGAGATTTAATAATTAAATTTTCATTATTAATTAAATTATTATTTTCCATTATTGAAGAATTTTTAAATTTTAAGTTATTTTCAGTTTCATTTTCAGTTTCAATTTCAGTTTCAATTTCACGTTTATTTGATTTATTATGATATTGTTGATTGATTGAAGAAATAATATTATCATTTGAACTATTTTTTGAAATAATATTATTTTCTGAAAAGATATTATTTTCTGAAGAATTATGATAATAAACTGGAATTGATTGATTATTAGTATGTCTTAAAAATGATAACATTAATTCTTGATCTAAAGGCAAAGCATCATTTTCATCAAAATCATCAAAATCATCATTTTCGAAATTTTCATCATGATTTTCATAATAATCATCATCATCAGTTTCTAAACGTTGTTTATTATTATTATGTTGAATATAATCATCATTATAATCATCAAAATTTTCAGAATTAATTGAATTAAATTGATTTTGTAATTGATGTTGATTTTCATAAATTTTATAAATTTCGTTATTTTTTAATTGATTTTGGAAATTTTTATTAAATTGAGTTAATAAATCTTGATTTTCAAAATTATTATTAATGATATTATTATTAATAGTATTATTATTTGGTGTTGCAACATCAATATTATTGAAAAATGTATTTGATACATTTGAATGTTCATTATTAACAATTGTTGAAGCAATATTGTTAATATTATTGTTAATAGAGTTATTAATAGTATTATTAATAATATTAGCATTCTTATTATTATTAACTGTATTGTTATTATTATTATTATTATTATTATTATTAATATTATTATTATTAATATTATTATGATTATTATTAGCTGTATTATTATTATTAACTGTATTATTATTATTTAATTGATTTTGATTTGATAAAACCAAATTTTGGAATTCCCAACTAAAAGGATTTGGAGAAGTAAAATCATAATCAAATTCAGATACAGCACAAGAATGTAAATTTTTTGAAGTTGAAGTAAAATTTTTATAATTAATTTTACTATTCGAGAATAAATCATCATCATTATTATCCCTTTCATTATTATCATCACTTTTAAGATTTATGAATGAAACATATTTAAATATATCATAAAAGGAATTTAAAAAAGAGTAAATTGATTTTAATTTAATATCTAAAAGTTGAATTAAATAAGATGAAATTGTAGTGTTGAACATGATTGTTAAAATATTAAATATTATTATAATAATAAAATATTAATTTTTTTCCTTAATAACTATGTATATGTATATATGTGTATAAAGAATTCAAATGAATAAGATAACCATGTGTGTGTTAAATATATGCTTGAGTGTTTGAGTGTTTGAGTGTTTGTTTGTTTGTTTGTTGTATGTATGATAAGTTATTATCTTAGATTAATCAAGAAAAGAAAAGAGGAGAAGAGACAGTGACGGTAGGTAACAGAAGCAAAAAGCAAAGGAGAGTTAAGAAATGGGATGGGGAGATTGATATTACATTACATTACAATACAGTAACCAGTAACTCCAGTTGATAGTAAATAGTAAACAACGGAACTGTCCCTCCAAACTCCAAACAAGCAAAACTGCCAACTGCCAAACTGCCAACTGCCAAACTCGAATGGATCATCAACTTTTCATTTTCCTTTTCATTTCCATTTGCAGTTTTCTTTCACTCTAAAAGTCTTCTGGTGCCAAATTTTTGCCCGATTCGGTGCCAAACGGGACTAATTTGCCATTCACTTGCTAATTCGATGCCGCTCTGGTAAACGGCACCAGCCAAGAGCAAACAACACCGAAAAAAAGAAACGAAGAGAAGAGTTTTCTGCTGACGTAATGCGGAAACAATGCTACTGTAGCAGTGCCCAATAGGGAAGATGCAGCCGAGACGTGCTGGGATCCCGAGGAGACAGCAACGGTAACCGCGGATCGTCGGATAAACAAAATAAAAAATGAAAAACAGAAACAACACACCCGTGCACCGCCCGCGTCGATCGACGCGCTGCTGACGTAAGCTGTTTTTTGTTTTTTTCTTTTCTCATTTCACTGGCTTTTCAAATGTGGCAAAACAATACACTATATATATATATACAGACAGATACATACTAAATTATTAACTGTTTGCCATCTGCTGCTATTCTTTACTACGTCTTATATCTAATCTAGCCATCCAATCCCAAATGGATCTCATTAATTCAAGCAATAATAGTAATAGAAATAATATAATTGACAGCATCCATAATAACAACAATCAAAATGGTTCATTATCCTTTAAAAATCATAATATAACTACTAACACTACCACCACTACTACAACCACTGGTATGTCAAAACTTTCCGATTATTATATCTATAATCAACTCGGTCAAGGTACTTTCGGTATTGTTACAAAGGCAAAACAAAAATCTTCAAATAAATTAGTTGCTTTAAAACAGTTTATAGTTAAAGATAAAAAAGATGGTTTCCCAATAACTGCATTTAGAGAAATTACAATTATGAAAAAATTAAAAAATAAATATATTTTACAAATTATTGATATGATTTATGATTCAATTAATTCGAATTTTTTCACTGTTTCACCTTATATTTCAAGTGATTTAAATGGTTTATTAAATAATCCAAGAATTAATTTAAATTTATCTCAAATTAAATGTTTATTAAAACAAATTTTATTAGGTATAAATTTTATTCATCAAAATAATTATTTACATCGTGATATTAAAACTGCAAATATTTTATTAGATCATTTCGGAATTGTTAAAATTGCAGATTTCGGTTTAGCTCGTTTTTATCATGGTAATCCACCATTAAATAAAAATTCTTTACCTGGTGGTGGTAAATTCGATTATACTGGTTTAGTTGTAACTCGTTGGTATAGATCACCTGAATTATTATTAGGTGATAAAAAATATACAACTGCAATTGATATTTGGGGGATTGGTTGCGTTTTTGCTGAATTATTTTTAAAAAGGCCAATTTTTGAAGGTAAATCTGATATTCATCAAATTGAATTAATATTTAAATTATTAGGTTCACCAACTATTGAAAATTTCCCCAATTGTCATTTAATTAATAATAATAATATTAATTTAAAATTAAATTATTCAAGAACTTTAGAATCAAAATTTATTTCAATTATGAATAATGATCAAAATGCTTTAAATTTATTATCTGGTATGTTAAATTTAAATCCATTAACAAGATTTAATGCAATTAAATGTTTAGATTCGGATTTTTTCAATTCTATTCCATTACCTTGTTCAGAATTAGAATTATCAAATCTTGAAGAATCTCATGAATCTGATGTCAAACGTTTTAAAGATGAATCAAAATTTTTAATAAATAATAATACAACAACAACAACAACAATTACTAATATACCCAATAATGATTTCCAATCACAATCATTTACTAAACAACAAAAACCATTCATTCCTTTATATAATACTACAAATGAAATTACAAAAGAACCTACTCAAAAAATTATTTCAACAACAAATGATACTACAATAAATGATAAAAAATCTAATTCTTCTATTTCATTTCCACAACAACAATCACGTTATCCACAATCAAATTCAAAGCAATATTCTGATAATCCATCAAATAATTCAATACCAAATGATTCAAATAATTTTTATAAAAATAGATTACCAAGAAGACAATTAGATATTATTCAACAACATATTCAACAATCTACTGATTCTTATCGTGGTGGAGTAAGAAGGTATAGATATCCAAATAATTATGATAATGGAATTGGAGGATTAGATGATTATTATGATAATGATAATGATAACGATGAATATTATAATAGAAGAAAAAGAATAAAACCTATTACTAGTCATAATGTTAGTGGTAGAGAATTATATGGTTCTTCAAGTGCTGGTAATACTTCAGGATTAAATGCATTAACAAAGGTGTTAATGAAGAAAAAACAAAACTTAAATAATGATGGTAATAAACAATCTCAAGAACCTAATTAAATCGATGTATATATATATATAAACTTTATTATATATTTCAATTAACTATTTGTTAACTGTATCTTTTGTAATTGAGTTAATTTTTTATTTGACATTCTAAATAAAATAACACTTATAACACCAGATCCAATACTTATAACCCAAAACCAAATATTTTTATCTTCAATAAAATTCTCTAAATTCATACCATAACTTGCAGCAAGGAATAATAAACTTGCTAAACACATTAATGTAATACTTAATTTTAAATTTAATAACATTAAATCATTTCTATTAGAATCTAATATAATATTAATAATTTCTTCAGTTGTACGTACATCATTAACTCTACTTTCAATTGTTTGAACAATTGCATCACAATGTAATGAATAACTTTCAAGAATTAATTCAACTTCTTGATGATCATCTTTTGATCTTTCAGTTCCATGTTTCTTCTCAGTTAAATATAATTCAGATAAATCATCATCATGATCTAACATTTCATCAATTAAATCTCTAATTAATGTTGCCTTTTGTAAAAATTGAGTTAATTTTTTTGAAACAATTAATAAATATTTTAATTTTGCTAAATCAATATCATTCTCTAATTCATTTAAAATACCATTTACAACAGTTACATGAATTTGCATTTCAATCATTAGATTATCAATTACATTTGCAAAAATTGTTTCTAATGCCCTAATTTCATAATCAAGTTTATCACCTTGTAAATTTTTTAATTTTTCTGACATTAAATTAACTAATTTATTATCAGAAAATGTATTATCATAATTGAAAAGTACAACTGAATCTGATTTAATTAATGCTTTAATATTTAATATACTTAAAAGTATACTCTTCTCTCTAATTACAATTAATGGTACAATATCATCATATCCTTTATCAATTTTTCTTAAATCTCTTGGTAATAAATCATGTTTTAATAATAATTGTGTCTTTTGTGCATCCATTGACATAACTCTATGTCGACCTTTATTATCAAATAATATACATCTTAATAATGATGGTGTAAGCATTGAATGATTTAATGGATATTGAAATGTTGATCCTGGTATTGTTGTATGTGTTAAAACTAAATCAACAGATGATAATATATCTGCTGAAATAGATGAATTTCTTTTATTAATATCATTCGTTATATTATTATTATTATTGTTATCATGATCATTATTCTTACTTTTATTTTCATTATTTGATATTGATTGAGTTGAATTATATCGCCATCGTATAGTATTTTGTACACATGTAGAATTTATGTGTGTATTAACCCTGTAAATAAGTTTTGGATTCACCCCCGACAGTCTTTTTGTAAATGGAAACATCCTTATCTATCTATCTATCTATCTATCTATCTATCTATATTTCTATATTTCTATTATTCTTCGGCAAACAACAATTATTGCAGTTACTTTATTGTCGATTCTTTCTTGTTTCTTGTTTGTTTTAATGATTTTCTTACAAATTTTAAAATTTATATACGGTGTCGCGTCGGATGCCTAATCGGGAAGCCGTTCTTCCCTTCTTCAATTTTGTTTATTTGTTTACTTTTCAACTTTTAAATACTTAACACTTGAATGTTCTTTATATTTAATTTCATCCAATTAACAAAAGTAATACTATTATATAATCATGAGTAGAAAATATTCAGCAGATCAATTTTCACTGTCAACAGAATTAGGTAGAGGTGCTTTCGGGGTTGTTTATTTAGCTCAAGATTTAATTACTCATAGAGAAGTTGCAATTAAACAAATTGATTTAGAATCAACTCATGATTTATCAGAAATTCAACAAGAAATATTAATGCTTTCAACATGTCATCATCAAAATATAACACAATATTATGGTTGCTTTATGAAAGGTTATAAACTTTGGATTATTATGGAATATCTTGGTGCTGGTTCTTGCTCTGATTTATTAACTGCTGGTCCATTTAGTGAACAAATTATTAGTTATATAATTGGTAGTGTACTTAATGCATTATCATATTTACATGATAATGGTAAAATTCATAGAGATATAAAAGCTGCAAATATTTTAATTGGTTTAAATGGTGAAGTAAAATTAGCTGATTTTGGAGTTGCAACTCAATTATCAAATAATTTAAGTAAAAGATTAACATTTGTTGGTACACCATATTGGATGGCACCTGAAATTATTAAACAAGAAGAATATAGTTTTAAAGCTGATATTTGGAGTTTAGGAATTACTTCAATTGAAATGGCTTATGGTAAACCACCTTTAACTGAATTTGATCCAATGAGAGTATTATTTAGAATTACTGAAGGTAAACCACCATCATTAGACTCAAGTTTTTCTAATTTATTTGGAGATTTTGTTAATAAATGTTTAATAAAAGATCCATTGAAAAGACTTACCGTTAAAGAATTAATTTTACATCCATTTATAAAATTAGGTGAAAAAATAAATAGTAAAGAAATTCGTGGTTTATTAGAAAAAAAATGGAAATGGGATTTAGAATCTGGTAATATTTCAAAACCTTATTATATTCCAACAGAACAAAAAGATTTAAATAATAATGGAAACATTATTAATGATTTAAATAATAATAATAATATAACTTGGAATTTAACTTTTAATAATAATACAATTAAACATATAACTGAATCAATTAAAAATATTGATATTGTTCCACAAAGTCCTTTAATAGATTTTAATAATAATACAATTAATTTTGAACAACAAGAAAAAATTAATTTAATGAGGAAAGAAATGATTTCAATTTTAAATCAAACATTTAGCAAAATTTCTCAAAAATATAATTTAACTACATCACAATATGATAAACTTGTTAATTTTGAAACTTTATTAATTGATTCATTTTTTTTAAATCATGATATTCAATATCGTGATATGTTTAGTAAATTTTATAAATTATTTCTTAAAAGAATTATGAAAAGTGAAAATGATGAATTACAAAAATTAATTTTACCAAAATATTATTTATCTGAAGTAAAACAATTAAAGCAAATGAAAATTAATGAAATTCAAAGTTCAAAAATTCAATATGATCCAATAGAAAATCTTTTATTACAAAGGTGGGCAGAATCTTTTATTCATAAAAACAATTCACTTTAGTTATAAATAAATAATAATCATAATCTTGTACATATGAGTATAGAGAAAGATAAAGAACTATACAAAATAAAAATTTACAAATGGAAAAACACAAAAATAATATATAACAAAAAAAAATAATAAACTAAAATGAAGTTTAAACTAGCTACTTTAAATTAGTTAATGATTTATTCTTTTTAGAAGTAATATCAAGAGAATAAATTTGATCAGTTAAACTATTAAGATCATTAAATTCATCTTTTTTAGTATGTTCGATAACCTTAATAATCTCAACATCATCTTCAGTATCCTTTGTTGGTTTAGCAGAATTTCTTCCAAGATTTTTGAAAAAAATATCTAAATATGAAGAAGATTTTTCAATAGAGGAATTAATTTCCTTTTTAACACATTCTAAATACAATTCCTTTTTTATTGTAAATTCATCATCTGAAATAATTGATGAATCCTTTTTAATAGATCTTTTTTCCTTTTCAATTGAAACTGATGGATTTAATAATTTGGTGTGAGAATCTGGTGTTGCAACAGAACCTTTTAATTCTTTAAATTCATTCATCTTAATTGGGTTAAAGATACTATCAAACTTGGAAAACTTATGGCAAGTATCTTTATGATCATCATTTATCTTATAATCAATTGGCTCAAATGAAGAAGATGAATAATCATCATTATAATCAAATTCATCATTATAATTAAAATTATCATTCTTTTTAGTAATAACTCTTGGCTTTTTATCAGGAATAGCAACAACATTAACAATACCAGATTCATTTCTTAATAATTTGAAAACACATTTAATTAAATTAATATCAAATGAAGATAACAAATTACTAATATCTAAATTATTTCTACCTTCAAACTTTGAAGCAACTATTAATCCTTGTGCAATTTTAATAAGTTCAGTTTCATATGAATAGTTTGCACGAACAAATTTTGTTAATAAAATTGCATATTTATCACCATAAGCAATATCAATTGTTCTCTTTTTATTAACTTTTTCGAAATCTTCTTTATTTTTTCTTGGAATTGAATCAAATTCTTTAACTTCAAGTGACATACGTTCAGGTTGTGATTTATACCACGTAAAATATGCATTTAAAATATCTTGAGTTTTATATTTCTTTAAATAAATAAAGACATTCTTGATATATTTATCAACTTCTTTTCTTTCGGATCTATCAATTTGAATTTTAATACTTTCTGAAGTCATTTTTTTAAGTTTTGTTTGTTTGGTTGTTTGGTTGTTTAAATAAAAGTTCCAATTATTTAATAAATATTGAAATGAAAAGTTTTAAAGGATGTCAAAATCGAGTTCTTAAATAGATTTTATTTAAATGTTTATGAATAAATAAATTAGTATTTTTTTAAAGTGGCTGGTATCAAAAAAATATCATCTCATAATACAAATATATTACTAGTTTATGATAGGTCACATTTTTGCTACAAAATTTACTAATCTTAATAATATTTTGGGGATTGCTGGTTTTTAAAATTTTATCAGATAAATTAATTAAAATTGGTTTTGTGATACATCACATTTTTTTTGCTATCTCTCCATAATCTAAAATAGTTGCTACATTGTAGTTGCTAATAGATTTGCCTGAAATAGAAATTAATAAGAAAGTGGTCAAATACTCGAAGTCGTTAATACATATACTAAAAGTCAATTTTATAGTTATAATAATATTACAGATCTATATATATTGGGCGTTAAAAATATAAAAAAAAACGTTAAGGTAAAATTGAATGATAAAATTAAAGTAAAATAAATAGTTGATAATAATATTATCTTAGAAATATAATTAAATAATAAATATGAATGTCTATTGAAAGCCGAGATTACCTAATCTTGCTTGTAATTCACGAATATGATTTCCCTTTGCAGAACTTTCTACTTCAGATTCTTCATTTGAATGTTGATGTGCTGGAGCAGATACAAGGGATGCTGGTTTAGAAGGTTTTGCTGGCTTTGGTGGTGGAACTTTCTTTGGTTTTGAACTAATATCTGTAAGTTTAGCTGGCTTTGGTGGTGGTGTTTTCTTTGTAATAACCTCGAAAGAAGATGGTGGTGTTACCATTGCAGGTCTAGTATATGTAGAAGTAGTAGGATTTGGATCATGGTATTGATATTTTGGTGGTTCTTGTTCTAATAATCGTTGTTCTTCCTCTTGATTGAATTTTTTAGCTGGTTTTGGAGGTTTTGCTTTTTTCAAATGAGGTTGTGGCATTACTTGAGATTGAATTGGTTCTTGTTGAAATGGTTCAGGAGCTTGATAAGCTAGTTGTTGTGCATAAATTGGTGAATTAACTCCTGATTGAGAAGAAACTTTTCTTTCAGGTGCCATAGGAGGTGGTTGAAATTGTGAAATATCAGGTAGTTGAAACTTCTTAGGTGATTCAGTTTCTTCTATAGATTGTGTAGGTTCTTCAACAAGTTTATCAGTAGATGGATTTTCTGATGGTACAACAGAACCGTTATTTGATGATGAACCCGAAGGAATACCAGAACTATAGAAAGATGCATATTTAGCTGATGTCTCTCTGGCCTTTTGTAATGAAGTTTCCTTAATAGCTTTAAGTCTTTGAGCATCTGCTTTTCTCTTTTCAATTTTTGTTTCTTCATCTTTTGTTAAACGTGCCCTTGGAGGTGGAGCTCCAAATTTTTTCAAATCAAAATCCATAAGATTAGTTTTAAATTGAGGCTCAACACTTGGTTCCCCACCTGGTCTTCCCGGTAATGCTCTCTCATTTGTCTTGATATTACTATTAGTTCTTTGCGGTGGATTTGGAGTAGTAGAAGCTGTTCTCGTTGGAGGTTGAGGTATATATTGATTAGAATATAAAGTAGGATCTTGACGATTTTGATCATAATCTTGATTTACTTGTGGTAATCCATTTTCTTGCTGAGGTTGAGTTTGTGAAATTCCAGGTAATGATGGAACAGGTGCAGCACTTGGTTGTCGTTCTTGATCTTGATTTTGATATTGATATTGCTCTTGCTGGTTTGACCCAAGTTGAACAGGTGGAAGATTACGTATTGGTGGTTCAGGGAAACTATTTGAAGTGGAAACAGGAGGAGGAGTATTTGAATTCAAATTTGCTCCATAAGTCTGTTGAGCTTGCTCTGGTGATACAGAATGGTATGGATTTTGATAACTTAGAACATCCGGAGGAGTGGATACCCCTGAGTTTTGTTGTGAATATGATGGTTGATCGTATGGCTGTTGCTGACCTAAAGCTGGAGGTGGTGGAACCGATTGACCGTATGATTGTTGTTGTGATAATTTAGGAGGATAAGGAAATGATTGTGTATATGAATTGTCTAGAGATGGTTGGCCATATGCTGGAGTTGGCGGAGTTGGTGGTTGTTGTTGAGCATATGGATTAGCAGCTGGAAGTGGTAATGGTTGTTGACCATATGGATTAGCAGCTGGAGGTGGTTGTTGTTGCTGACCATATGGATTAGCAGCTGGAGGTGGTGGTTGTTGACCATACGGTTGTTGTGGTTGGCCATATGGTGGTTGTTGACCATACGGTTGTTGTTGTTGTTGTTGTTGTTGTTGTTGTTGATCATACGGACTAACAACTGGTTGTTGCGGTTGTTGGACATATCCTTGTGCCGGTGGCTGTTGCTGTCCATATGCCTGAGTTGATGGTTGTTGACCATATGGCGGTTGTTGTTGCTGTTGTCCATAACCAGGATATTGAGCTTGTTGTTGATAACCACTAGAGACATTTAAATTTGAATTTCCTACACCATAAGCACCTGCATGATGAGGTGGTGGTGGGAATGATCTTGGATCTCTATAATTGATTTGACCATAACTATTTGAAACTTCTGATTCTTCACCTTCTTCATTTTCAAGTTTTGTTTCTTTCTTTTGATTATTATGATTTTTATAGGCTGAATATCCAGCTTTTGATACTGCAGATGTTGCCTTTCCTGCACCTTTCAGAACAGCCCAGCTCCCCGATTTGATAGAATCCTTGTTGTTATCCCAGAAAGACATGTTTAACCTGTATTCTGACTAATAGCAAGGTGCCAAGAAGAAAGCAGATGAGCAGAAGTAAGTAGTAAGCAGTTAAATGTTAAATGAAAGCAAATGCAAAAACGCTGAGCATTCATTGTTGCCGCGATATTGAAGATTTGGTTTGGGTTGCTTTGATTGGCAACATGTTTTTGATGTTTTTGTTTTCTTTTATGATGCTGGGATTTACTTTGCATTCTCCTGGCTATAACAGGGAACATTATCGGCCAAATGTCCAAGATATTCATAAACCACAGCTTCAAATGTCTTGAAATATCGATATTACCCAATCTTCACAATGATGATGATATACCCAGAGATATAATTAATTTTGTTTGTTCAGATATAGATAGTATATCTACACGACGACTATTAAATCAAATTGCAACTACAATTGTTTCAAATAATCTTTTCACATCTTCTGGTATGTCTATTGGATCCAATGATAATAATATGGGGGGACTAATACCAATTAATTCTAAATTATATTCTAATGGTTCAAATACAAGTGATTATCCAAAAATTGAAACAATTAAAAATCTTTTAGAAATTAAATTGAAAATTGATGATGTTAATGATAGTATATTTAAAAATGATGATGATGCTGATGATGGAAGTGCAGAAAAATTAATGACTGGACATTTTAGATTTCATTTACCGTCAATTATGCCACCACAAATATTTATTTTAATTAAAAGTCCAATTTTAAATGAATATGATATATCGAAAAAATTACTTTTACTTTTTCATGGAAATAGTAAATTTTTACCAGTTTTCACTTCTCATATTGAAGAGAATTTTAATTGTACTATTACTAATGTTATACCTAATAATAATACATTACAATCATGCTTAAATTGGTGTGTAATTAATGAAAAACTTAACTCAATTGGAAATATCGAATTATGGTTTGGTAAACTTCAAACAAAAGGTAAATTAGGTACGATTGTAATTACTATAGAAGAGAAAGATATTCTTATGTTTAGAGATATTTATATGATGACAAAAGTGAAAGGTAATAAAGATGATGATGATGATACTAATCTTTCAGTTTTACTTTATGAATATTTAGAATCAAAGACTAAAATTTCATTTGATAAATTAATTTTAGTTAAATTGAAATGTCAACTATTTACAATTGCTGTTGATGGAAAGGTTAAATTTACTAGTTCTATGAGTCATTTAGGTAAAAAATCGAAAGAATCTAAAAGGGACAATCGTTTGACAATTTGGTGGATTATTCGTCGTCTTTTTTTTGTAAATTAACTAATTAATTAAGTATAATAAAATGTGTATATTTTTCAAAACTGTATAATATAAACTATATTAAAAGAATTACGTGATTTAACTTTCGTATGCGTTTAAGTTCAAATTAAGGGAATAATAATAAAATACTATATACAGTGAAACTTATAATTAAATTATTTAATTAGTTATAATATAAATTAAATTAAATGAAATTAATTTTCCTTTTCTTGATCATTACTTGTCTTTTCAAGCTTTTCAAAATCCACATCAAAACTACTACCACATCCACAACTACTTTTAGTTAATGGACTTTCAATTACTTTAAAACCTTCACCAATTAATTCTTTAACATAATCAATTTTTGAATCTCTCATAATTTCAAGTGCATCTTTATCAACAATTAATTTACCACCATTACGTTCAAATAAACTATCATTTTCATTAGGTTTAAATTCATTTGTATCTGTAATTTTAAGATCATATTGGAAACCATGACATCCACCTGATGAAACAACTAAACGTAATGCTAATTTTGGATTATTTTCTTCTTTTGAAAGTAATGTTAATTTATTTGCGGCTGATGATGTAATACCTAATTGTAAAGGTAAATTATTATGATCTGAAATCTGTTGATTTTGAATTTTTGTAGCTGTAAAATCAGATTCTGGTGAAATTGTTGATTTTTTAAAACTTTTAATCGTTGATGGTGTTGTAGTTGTAGTTGTAGTTGTTGCCCCCTTGACAGTTGTGGAATTCAAACGTATTCCAGTGAATGCTATTCTTTTTAAAGATCCTGTTCTAAGCATCATCATCTTCATCATCATCATATTTCCTAAATGTCTAAAAACCCAAGTGTGTTGCTGTGAATTGCTTGTTGATAAAGCTGTATAAATAATTAATAATCCACTGATTATTGATTAAATTCATGTCACTCAAAATTTATTTCTCGGAAATGCGCAAAGCCGGAGATTTGATTTTACACTTTCCAAACACTTTACAAACACTACTACAAACAGTAATAAACTACAACAAAACTGGCAAGACTTCCAACAAGTAATGACACATTGATCAACAATGCAGTGAATGCAGCAGCTGCCCGTTGTTCATCTTTTGTATCTAATAATCCCCCCACGCACATATAACTACTACTAAATAATTGACCATTTGTTAAACCAAATAAAAATTGAATTAATAAATATCCAAAATCTCCAATTTTATTATTACCTTTATTATTAATATTACACATTAAAAATAATGGTATAAATAATAATCTTAAAATTGAATAAGAAATTAAAATAATTTCCCTTTTAATTAATAAAAATGGTATAGCACAAATAATTCTACCAAATAAATCACCAATATTCCAAATTAAGAAAGCTAATGGAACAAATAATTTTTTAGAAATTTTAATTGATTCAACATTTGATGCAAATACAGGAAATATTAAAGTTAATGAAAATGTTAAAATAATTGTTAATTCAACATATTTAAGTTTTGACCAAAGTTGTTTAAATCCAATATAAATTTTATTTAACTTATTAGTTTCACCAATTCTATCTTCTAAAGTTTCTATTTCTTCATTTTCAGTTTCTTCATTATTTAATTCAGGTATATAAATAGATTTTTTTTCATAATATTCCATTATAAAAATTGAAATTTGTGCTAAAATTGCCATTAAAACACTTGTAATAAAATATTTAATTGCATCACTTGAACGATCAATTTCACTATTTTGAATCTCAGTTTCAATTTTATTATTATTATTATTATTAATATTTAAATCAATTAAAGGATTTGAAATGACAGCTAAAATCATTGAAATTGATGGTAAAACACCTGCAATTGCATTACCAACAACTGTTGCATTTGCATAAAATGAACCTTCAATATTAACTAATGCCATCATACCAACTTGTGTTAAACATGAACCAATTGATGTAACTAAAACATTTAACATTACAAATATAAAATAAAAATTAATCCAATTTTTTGGTATAATTAAAATTGAAATTGTCATAATTAAAAATATAATCATTTGTAAATAATTACCATTTTTTAATCTATTCATATAATTAATATTATTTTGATTTCTTGATAAATAATAATTAAATAATGTAGATGTTATTGTTGAAATTGTCATCATTGTTGATGAATAATTATTTGATAATATTGGATTTGATTTGAATCTATCTTGAAAATAATCTGATGCTGATAAAAAGCAATTCCATGGCCATAATGATGCAATACCTGATAATAAAAATGTTGTATATTTTATTGTTGATAAGCGTATTGGTATATCAGTAATTGGGATTCTGAAAAGAATCACACTATCTTTATCAAACGGCATATCTGTATTAATAGCAGACATTGTTTAACTTGACTTACAGATACTAAATACTAAATGATAAGAATAGTATAAAAACAACAACAAAGACAGCAGAAAATTGAAAATTGAAAATTGGAAATAGCAGCAGAACGAGGCTGTGCACCACACTATTATTATTATATTTATTGTCTTCGGACTTTCACTTTTATTCTGTTTGAGTCTTCATTTTATGTATTTAGCATGTTATCAAACCATGTAAATAGATACGATGTAGTTGATTTTAGGATTAATTGACTTTACCAATATTTAATCATTCTGAAAACATTTAAAGTTTAAAGTTATGATTAATTATAATATTAATAAACATTGTTTAAAAAAGCAAGATTTTGAAATTTATAAAGATCCAATTATTAATAATGAAAATAAAAGATTAAATATTGAAAAAAATGAAGATATTATACAATCAACAAATGATTTATTATTTTTAGAATTAAATTTATCTAGTAGAGATAATGAAAATTTTGATCAATGTATATTTGATAATAATGATAATGATAATAATGATGATACTATCAATATAAATATTGTAATAAGATCAAAATGTCGACCAAGTGCAAATTATCAAACTAAAATATTAATAAATGAATATAATAAAGACAAAATTCCAATAAAAAATCCAATTTCAATTGAAGAAGAAAATCAAATTCAACAAGAAAGGGAAAATATTCTTTCATTTCAAAATGAATTTCCACGTATATTTGATGATGAATTTGTAAATTATTTAATTGATGAAGAAGAAATTGATAAAGAATTTGAAAATGATTTTGAGAGAATAAATGAAAGTTTATTTATGATTAATCTTTTCAATAATTATTATGAATCAAATTTTGATGGAATTGAAAATAATTTTAATCATATATTAATTTCATCGAATATTTTAATTCCAAATATTTTACAAAATTTGAATAACGAAAGTAATAATGGTAATTTTTTTAACCTACAAGAAAGTAGATATATTAGTAAACAATTTAAAAAATTGAAAATTCCAAATAATAATAATAATAATAATAATAATAATAATAATAACAGTAGTATATTATTTCAATTAAATGATAATGAATTAAATAGAATTTTAATTTCTGAAAATACAATTAATATTGGAGTTTTTAATCGTATAAATTTTAGAGATAATCGATTTGTTATGTTTGTTTAAGTAATTGAGTAATTATTATATAAAAATTGATATAATGTTACAGTATGAAACAGAATACATATAAAAATTTGAATAGTAATAAACAGAATACGTTTTGGAAAAATTTTAAAATTTTATTCTGCTACTTATTTAATGTATATATTTAAAAACTTATTCTTTTTTTTAAAATGTATTTTATAATTTTTCTTCTTATTGTATATAAAAGGAGATATATATACAAAAGAGCAATTACAATATGGATAGTGTAAACTCAGAAACAAATATAAATTCAGTTAGGAGCGAAACAGAATCTAATAACGATAGAGGTAGAACTAGAACTAGAACTAGAACTAGAACTAGAACTAGAACTAGAAATGATAATGGATTTGTTATAATTGATGTTGAATTACAGATAATTGATTTTGTATCAATAAGAAGAAATAATGAAATTAATGTTGAAACAAGAGTTTTCGAAGATGAAAATTTAAGGTATATTTACTTTTTATAAGAAGGAAAACAAAAACAAAAACAAAAACAAAAAAACAATAAATAATGTAAAATTAAATAATTTTTAAATCTTTTAAAACATTTTCAAATTCAAAAGCAGTTAAAATCATTCTTGGATCATTATTATCATTTAAATCTAAAGTACCATTAATTATATCACGTTTAAGCATACTTTCACGAGTATATAATATAACATCACTAATTCTTGGAATTAAATAAATTCTCATATTTGATTTGTATCTTGGTCTAGCAATTTTTTTCTTTAAAAAAGTTGTTGAAATTTCATTATTATCATTATTGTTATTATTATTATCATCACCATCATCATCATCATCTGAAAATAGACTACTATTTAAATCATTTAAATTATGATTAGTATCAAATAATTTAAACATTAATTTTAAATCAAATTCATCATCATCAATCCATTTATTACCTGGTTTAATTGTCTCCATTTTTAAAACAATTGAACCTGTTTTTTCAAAAGCTGCAGCTCTTGTAATTCTTAAAAAAGTAAAATTTTTAATTCCAAATACTTCATTTACAGCAGTATTAATTGAATTATAAATTGGTATATCATCTTCAAATCCAATTGAATTTGGAAATTGTGAATTTCCATAATTAAGATTGTTACTATTATCGTTATCAATAAATATAATTGTTTGACTTTTACCTGGGAAATTTGAATTTAATGAAGAAATTGATTTCAAATCATTATTATTATTACTATTATTATTAATTGAAGTTGTTTTAAATCTCCAATCAATCGATTCATTAAAAATTAATTCTTCATAAGCAGTTGAATCATCTAAATTACCCCTTTTCAAAACTTTAAATTTATCACGAATATCTTTATTAAAAATTGGTAATTTTGAAAATTGTGTTGAATTAATTAAATCATTTGGTTTTAATTGTGATTTAAATTTTGATATATCAATATTTTCTGTAACTAGCATACTATATAAAGTTGGTAAATTTGGAATTAACGTAAGTCTAACTTTTGTTTTTGGTGTTAAAGGTCTACCGATTGTTCTTTTTAATTGTGAATTTAAATCTGATTTTGAAGTTAAATTTAAGTTTGATGATTTTAATGTTGTTGTTGTTGATGATGATGATGATGATGATGATGATGAAGATAATTTTGATTTTGATTTTAGTTGTTTCTTCCTTTTAATTTTTTTCAAAATTTTATGATGAAATTCTTCTCTTTTTGAAGCATCTTGAGTATCAGATAATTTAATATCTTTATTTCTATGAGCAAGTTTAACAAGTGATAAAATCTCCTTTTTTAAATCAAAAATTGGTTTATTAAATAAATATTCTGGAGGATTTGGATTTGTAAGTAGTGTTAATTTATTATTGATATTATTTGTATCATGATTTGATATTGTTGAATTTGATAAAGTTGTTGTTAAAGAAGTTGTTGATGAAGATGATAAAGATGATTTAGATTTTGAATTTAAATTTAAATTTAAGTTTGATATTGTACTATTATCATTATTTGTTGCAAAATTACCTAATTTAAAAATTTGATCTAATTTTTCAAAATCCATTATATTATGATTATGATCAATTTGAATATTTGAAACATTTAGATTATTTACAGATTTATTAAGTATATTTTGATTTTGAAAAGTAGTTATGTTACTATTATTATTATTATTATCATTAAAAGAATTTAAGATTGTTGGGTAGTTAAAATATTGAATTGTTGATTTATTTGGATTAGAAGTTGAATTGGATGTTGATGATATTGATATTTGATTATTTAAATTAATTGAAATTTTCTTATCATTTAAATAGCTATTATTATCATTATCATTATCATCAATATTAATATTAAGATCATCATCATTAATGTCATTGTCATTATGATTTATATTTGTGAATTGATGAATATTGAAAAGTAAATTTTCTGAATTTGAAAAATCATTAATTATATTTGTAAAAGGTTGATTTTCAATATCGTTAATGATAATATTGTTATTGTTGTTGTTATTATTATTATTGTTATTGTTATTGCTGTTATTATCAATTAAATCATTATTTGAAAGTTGTTGAAATTGAGAAGATTCAAAAGATTTTGTTGAAATTGTATTTACTGAATCAGCATTTACTGAAGAAGAAGTAGAAGAAGTAGAAGTAGTAGAAGAAGGTATTAAAGAAGACGAAGTTAAAGTTGACATTTTCTTATCGCATTGCTTTGATTATTGGATGGGTAAACCAGCAAGGGGGTTAGATGAGAGCAGATCAGGGAAGAGGGAAGTACATGGTTGGCAGGAAAGAGCAGAGACCAAAGCTGAAATAGGGAATGTGAAATACCAGACACAGTTGAGCAAACAGTTGAGCAAACAGTTGAGCTAGTGACTTAGCTGTAACCTGTAACGTCTACTGCACTACTCCGAGTCCCAAAACGGCAATTCTTCCTGGCGATCTGCCCAATCGGGAAGCCCCACATGTCTGCTAATTAATTAGTTAATCGAAAACAAAATGGGCGGCGGCTGACGTCAGCAGCGCCGATCGACGCGATCGACGATCGACGCGGGGCTGCTCTACGACAGTGCTTCGTGTTGTGGTTACAAATTCCAAATCAGGTTTCGTTTCAAACTTGGCGTTTGTTTGTTTTGCTCAGCAGCTCAGCACTCAGCAGCTCTGCTCAGCTCTGCTCAGCTCTGCTGTTGTCTGGTTTATACACGTATACCACGTAAACCATACCATACCTACCATACATACCATACACACTGCATCTTACTCCACCTTCCCACTACACCACACGACAACCATGAAGTGCTCCTACACCACCTTCATATCCCTGCTCTTATGCATAACACAGGTACTCGCTCATATGGCCTTGTTACCACCAAGGGGTAAAGAATGCTTTTTCGAAAATCTGAAAAATCAAGATGAATTATCAGTTACATTTCAAGTTGGTGATAGAGATAAAGATGCAACTGAGCAATTACATTGTGATTTTTGGGTCCAATCTCCTTCTGGTAAAGTTTTAAAATCTTTAACTGATGCATCACATGGTTCAATTCAAATTAAAGCTGAAGAAAGTGGTAAACATATTTATTGTTTCTCAAATGAAGATTCAAATTTACAAACAAAAGATGTCTCATTCAATGTTCATGGAATCGTTTATGTAGATGTTAATGATAATTCTGGTGATAATTTAGAATCAAGTATTAGAAAATTATTAGAATTAGTTTATGATGTTAAAAATGAACAAAATTATATAGTAGTTAGAGAGAGAACTCATAGAAATACTGCTGAATCAACAAATACAAGAGTCAAGTACTGGTCAATCATTCAAGTAATTGTAATCATCTTGAATTCTTTGTTTCAAGTCTTTTATTTGAAAAGGTTCTTTGAAGTTAAATCAGCTATATAATAATCGTATACTAGTAACTAGTAAATAACTTTTATAACCATCGACGCGTCGATCCTCCTCCTATTTACTATAATAAACTAACTGTTATATATAATTGGCTAACAAAACATTCTCGCCTTCTCAATTTGAACATACTTAGTTATTTATGTATTGGTTATTTGCTTATTTGCTAATTATCTATTATCAATATACAATCATATAATACTTACAATACACCAATTAACTCATACTATCCATCATGTCCGAATCAAAACCTTTCCCTACCCTTACACCTGTTCAATTTTCTCCAAATTTAATAGATTCACTCGATAAATCAACAGATTCAACAATAACAAGAGAACAACGTCAATCACAAGTAATTTCAAATCAAGTTAGTAAAGAATTAGATTCTTTATTAAATGAAAAATCTTTACAATTAGATTCTAAAATTAATTCAAATTTATTAAAATCTAATTCAAATAATGATTCAATTATTCAAGGTTCACCAGAATTAAATAAAAAATTAGATTCAATTTACAATATTTTAAAATCTTCAGCTGAAGCAAAAATTGTAAAATCTGATATCGTATTAAAAGCTGAAAATAATGTTATTCAATGCCTTTTAAAAAATAAAGGTACTCCTTTAAATTGTTGGGATGAAGTACAAAATTTTAAAAAAATTGCTGGTAATCCATAATAAAATAATATATATAAAATACATTATATAATATATAATAATTTTTAAATTCCAACACCTTTATAAAGTAAAACTAAAGCTGAATCACCTTCACTACCACCAGCTAATGCTGCAATCTTATCTTTATTAATTATTGTTACAATATCATCATTAAATTTATACCATCTTTCTCCACTTAAATCATTTTCATCTTTAATAAATGCTTGATAATGTCCAGATTCTGCACTTGCACCTTGATGTGCAATTATACCAATTAATTCATAAAGACTTGATGGATTTTCACCTTCATTTAATGTCGAATTATCTAATCCTTTAATCATCTCCTTAAATTTTAAATCAAATTTATTTCTAATCTTTTTTAATTCTTCATTTTGATTATTAAATTGTTCTCTAGTTGTTAATTCTTGATTTGGCTTTAATTTCTTAATTTGTCTAAATTCTTCTTCATTTTCCTTTTCAATTTTAGAAATTAAATCTCTTGATTTAATTAATTTTTCCTTCTTTTCATTATCATCAATTAATTCCATTATATCTAATTGAAATGGAAATTGAACTTTCCTCATAATTTTAGCCTTTTTACCAGTTTCTCTCTTCCAATAAAATCTAACAAAATTAATTGTTAAATATTTTGGTAATTTAATTATTTTTCTACTAATTTCATATTTTGCATTCCTATTTAAATTATCATTATGCTTTTCAATAATTTCCTTTAATCCATTCTTTAATCCATCATTTAAAAAATTAATTTGACTATTAATATGACAATTTAATTTTAATGAATCTTCAATTCCATATTTAATTTCTTCATTCGAATCTTCTAAACATTTAATCTCTGTTTTAAATTCAATTTCAAAATATTTTTTCAAATTTGGAAATTTATTTAATAAGCTATTTAAAATTTGTGAATATGCTTCTTCAGCATCTTGTTGTTTATAAAATCCTTCACGTGATCTTTCTTGAAATTGTGGGAAACAATTTCTAACTGATGTTAAAAAATTTAATGGTGTAACTTTCTTTTCTTCATCATCATTCATCTTTTTAAATAATGCTCTAATATTATAAATTAATGCATTATTATTATCATTACTACTATTAACATCACTCTTGGATAAATCTTCCTTTAATTCATCAATAGTATTTAATAATTGAATACTCGAATTTAAATAACATGTATTACCTAAATTAATTAATCCTGATGGTAAATCAATATTTGATGAATTAATTAATTCTGTACCCTTTTTATCTTCAATAAATTGAATTGATTTATTATCTTCATTTTTAATAATATCTTCTAATGGTGTACCTAAAACCATAATTGTTTGACCTGATTTTATACCAACTTCATTCAATAAAACTTCATCTTTTAATGGTCCACCACGAACTAATACTTTTTGCCTATCTGTTGGTACATTTGTTAATGATGAAATTTGTAATTTTAACTTTGATCCTGTTTCATTTAAATTAATTTCAATTAGATAAACTTTACCTGAATGTTTGATTTTAATAGGAATAGTATTAGACATGTTACTTGAATTTTCCTTGTTATTATCCTATCAATGTTTCAATGAATCAATAAGTAAATAAAAGAAAAATGCAGACAATACCAGATATTTGCCACTCATTCAATCAATCATTTCCGTTATTTTTGTAGTCCACGCGCATCATCTAGTTTTGTTTGTTAGCAATTAGCAATTTACAGTTAAGTACGTTCTTCGTTCTTATGAACTCAAAACTACAATGTTAAGCAATCGAATAATTAATTGATGATAAGAGATATGATGATTATTAGTTGATTTTTTCAAAGTCATTGATCTTTAGCAATCAGTGAATATATATAAAAATGATATTGGGTTATCTATCTCAATAAAACATTTACGCAGGCAACATATAACTAAATTACTGAATTATGTTTAAGCTTTTCTTGTTTGGTGAATACTGATGCATATTTAAAAAACACTAAAAGCTCTCATTTCCTGTTTTGAAAATAATAGTACAAATTTTATTGCAAACCTTTATATATATATGTATCAATTTAGTTCCACCACTACAAAAATTAATATAGTAACTTTGATCTAGAATAATAAATTCCTTCTAAATTCAATAATACCTTTTAAATATGGTGTATTTTCAGGGATGACAAATTTAAATTAAAATGAATATACCTACAACATTCCAATGAAAATGAAGTCTGATTGTATATTTTCTGCTCATTCACATGAATTTTTCGCGCTTGAGCTGTATAAGTTGCCTATTTGGGAAATAATTTATGCATTCTAAGTGATTGATTTTCATTTTATTTGATTATAAAGGATCAAATCAGAATAATATAACTTTATTTGAATTTAATACCAATTTAACAAATTTTTTCACTTCATTTTCTGTAATAGTTTCCTATTTTAGAATTTTTTTCATTTCTCTTGCTTAATTTGGTATTTTGGATCATTCAAAAATTAATGTTTTACAGTATAAAATAATCAACAGAGCATAAATCACAGAATACTTTAAAATGAAATTATCACACTATAAGTTTTATCCAAAGTAAAATAAAATTATAAAAGAAGACCAACTTTCCAACTTTTTGAATTAATTTCATTTCTTCTTTTCATCACTTCTTCTTTCTTTCTTTCTTTTAAATCTCTTTTATTTTATATTATTATCTTTTTTCTTTCTTTCTTTCTCTATCCTTAACCACCACTTATTAGTCTGTGTTTAAAGTTATCCAATTAAATTTAAAAACCAAAAAAAATCAAAAAAACTGAAAAAACTAAATTTTATTAAAAAAAAAATGAGATCTTCCTTCGAAATCACTTCAATTATTCAATTTAACAAACCGTTAGCATTAACTGAATATTACATCAGTAAAATGAATAAAATTTCTAATCAAAATTCTAACATTATTTTAATTGATTCATTAACTGAAAATAAAATCAATAATGTTAATGTTAATGACACAGTTCATAGAAACATTTATGAATTTTTAGCTTCTTCATATTCTGTTAATTTTTTTAAAAAAATTAATTATATGATCATGCCAATGTATGATTATAATTTACATGGTCCAATTTATGTTACTGATATTGATATGTTTTATCATCATCATAAACATGTTGTTTGTGCTGGTTTAATTGAAGCTGTTCCAATTCCAAAAATTGTTTTATCTTCTGATACTGCTTCTTGGATTGAAACTGTTGATTCATTTGATATCGATTCAATGTTTGTTAGAGATGTTGAAGAACATAAGTATGATGCTTATGATTTAGCCTGGTTATTTGCACCTGCTAAGATCACCATTGATGAAAATTCATGGATTGAAACTGTTGATTCATTTGATATCGATTCAATGTTTGTTAGAGATGTCGAAGAACATAAGTATGATGCTTACGATTCAGCTTGGTTATTTGAACCATATGTTGAAGCCATTGAAGAAGCAGAAGAAGAAAACTACGAAGATTGTGACTTATCTTGGTTATTCCCTACTGATGTTGAAGAAGTTATTGAAGTTAAAAAAATTGATGATTATAAAGATTGCGATTTATCTTGGTTATTTGATTGTGAAGTTGAAGAAGTTAGTGATTATGAAGATTGTAATCTATCTTGGTTATTCCCTATTGAAGTTGAAGAGATTGAAAATGTTGGAGAAATTGACGAGTATGATATCTCTTGGTTATTCAATATTGATGTTATTGATGAAAATGATTTGATTTATTATGAAAACTATTGTTTATCATGGTTGTTTAAAAGAGTTATTTACATTAACTTACATCTTAAGAAAGAAAAAGTTGTTTATGAATGGTTTTATCCAACAGAGGTTAAGGAAACATATGACGAATACGATTTATCATGGTTGTTTCCTCCTGAAGAAGAAAATGTTATTAAAATTTCTGAAAAGTATGAAGATACATCATACTTATTGTGGGAAATTCCATCAGATGAAGATTCTGATAAGAATTTAGAAGATAGTATTTTTGACAACAATATTACTGGTAATTCTACTGATAACAATGAAACTGAAACAGAAGAAGATATTGCTGAAATTAAAGGTGAAGAAGTTAAGGTTAATTTTCTTATTCTTGGAGTTTTAGATTCAAAGAGTAATGTTGTTGATTTTGATGTTAATGTTGAAGAGGAAGAAGATGAAGATTGTGAAGCAATCTTCCAAATTTACAATTTTCTTACTGAGACTACCAATTCATTAAAATGGTTGTCCTTATTGTGATAATTTTCGTGCCGTTGAAAGTGATCCACTTTCCTTTTTAGTTTTTGTAATTGTTTTTCCTGCATTTCCAGATGCCAGCTTTATAACTACTGTATAGCCTGTGTAATCTAATAAAAAAAATAAAAAAAAATAAAAAAAAATAAAACTAAAAATAATAATAATAGCAACAAAGGAAAGCTATTTCTCTCCCAAATCCCCATACCATGTTGGTATACTTTTATAAAACTACTGATTAGCTCTTAGTATTAAAACTAGTAGGATAATCTTCGATATATTGTTATATTCATGTATGTAAAATGTATGCATAATGTGAGATAGTCATATCATCTGGTTATTATATTAACTTTACTCTGTTACTTCAACATTCCCACTGATTTTTATACCACTTTCTTTCAAATTAATAACTGGAACAACAGTTTCAATTGCAATTTCTGGCATATTACCCTCTGGTCCAAATGGAATATCCTTTAATGGATCTTTATCGTTTAGTAAATATCGAAGAATAATCTTACATCCGTCCTTTGATAAAACTAATGAATTTTCTGCACATTGCATTCCAGCACAACATATAGGACAACCAAATGAACATGTACAATCTTCAACAATTTTTAATGTTTCTTTTAATATAATTTCTGCACATTCATAAACTCTTGAACTTAAACCATTTCCAGATCTACCACCTTTATTATCAAATAAAATTAATCTAGCTGGTCTTTTTCTTTTAGTTTCTCTTGATGCAAATTCCTTTTCTGGAGCTTTACATTCACAACCGACTTCATCATAATTACCAATTGTAACAAATCTTGGTAAAACATTCATAATTGCATGTTGAGATGCATGGATTGCACCTGCAAGATTTAATTTATGATTTTTAATTAATTCAATTAATTCAATTGAAAAATCAATCCACACACCTTTTGATTTATATTTTACTGGTGGGTTATTAACTTCAATTGAATCAAGTATTTTACCCCTTTTATCAACTTTAAAAAATCCAAATACAATACTTGTTTTAATAATATTACCAAAATAAATTGGAATTTTAGAATCTTTTAAAGATCTTAACCTTTCAATTAAAACTGGATCAATATCTGTAAAATCTCTTTGACTTGTTGTCCAATCAACATTAACTCTTTCAACAAGTGCAAATTTTTCATCAACATTAAAATCTTTAATTAAATATGGTAAACCTTGATGAATAAAAATTCCACCTTCATATAAAGTAAATGTTGTTCTACTCATTTCAATTGTTTCAATAACTTCTTGACGTCCATTACCACCAGTAATATCAACAACTGCAAATGTATCCTCTTCAAGTGCTCTAATTGAAACCATAATTGGAGGATATGGTAAAAATGAATCATCACATGTCCATTTTTCAATTTCAAAATCCCATTTTAATTTTTCTCTAATTAAATTTTCATAAATTTCCCAAGGTAAACAATTCCACCAATTAATCCATTCATCAGATAATTCATTATTTGGTACATTTCTTTCTTTAAATGCACATTGTAATTGACCTTCACTAATCATTAAATTTTTTAAATCAATACATAAATCTTCCCATTCTTTCTTTTCAACTAATTCATTAATTTTATTAACATAATATTGACTAACAGGATCACCCCCAGCAACTAATAAACATAAACTATCTAAACCTCTTCTACCAGCTCTACCCATTTCTTGTTCAAAACTACTTAAACTAATTGGAAATCCACACATTAAAACAACATCTAAACCACCAATATCAATACCAACTTCAAGTGCATTAGTTGCAACAATACATGTTAATCCACCATTAAACATTTGATTTTCAATTTTTCTTCTATCAGAAATACTATAACCACCTCTATAACTCATTATATGACTTAATAAAATTGGTTCATCTTTTAATAAAAATCTAACTTCTTTCATAACTAATTCAACAGTTTTACGAACAACACAAAAAACAATTATTCTTGTATTTGATTTTAATAATTCAACAATTAATTTAGATGTATCAGATATCATACTACCACCTTGATCTAAATTTGGATTCCAACCAATTATATTTTTAAAACCACTTGGTGAACCATTAATTGATTCATCAATCCAAACTATATCATCAATTGAATTTTCTAATCCAATCATTTTAGATAAATGAATTGATGCTTCATTTAAAGTTGCAGAACTTGAAATAAATTGAATTGATGTATTACCAAATAATGAACATATTCTACGTAACCTACGTAAAATATATGAAACATTTGAACCAAATGTACCTTTATAAATATGTAATTCATCAATAATAATATATTTTAAATTTTTAAGAAATCTTGACCAATTTTTATGATTTGGTAATAAAGTTAAATGTAACATATCTGGATTTGTTAAAATAATATTTGAATTATTTCTAATATTTTGTCTATCTTGTTTATTTGTATCACCATCAAATGTTTTAATTAAATCTTTATCAATTGATGGTAAATTTCCAATAAATGAAATTAATGAACGATGTTGATCTTGTGATAATGCTTTAGTTGGAAATAATAATAATGAAGTTGAATTTTTATTTGTTAATAAACTTTCTAAAATTGGAATTTGATAAATTAAAGATTTACCTGATGATGTTGGTGTTGTTGAAATAACATGTTTATTTTTTAATAAAATTGATTTAATACCAATTGATTGATGTAAATAAACATTATTTAATCCTTTTGATTTAAGTAAATTTTCTAAATCTTCATGTAATTTAACATCATTAAAAAAATTTGGATCATAAATTGCTTCTCTTTGTGGAATTATATATGTTGAATTTGAAGATATTTGATCTTTATAAAATGAACATTTTTTAAAAGATTCAATTAATTTTGGTATTGATTGATGTTCAATTTTTAAATCAATTTGATTCATTTCAGCCATTGGATCAATAAATTTCATTTCTTTTGGTAAATATTTAATATAATTTTTATTAATATAATCCATTGTTTCAAATCCATTAGATTTAATTAAATAATGAAATAATTTTTTAAATCTATTATCACGTTTAATAATTAATTTTTTAATTGCATCCGGAGTTAAAGAATTAAAATCATTATTATGATAAGTTTTATTTCCTGAATCTATAAATTCAATAATTAAAATTTGATCATTTAAATTATTTGGATCTTTTTCATCAATATTAAAGATATCTGATTCTTTTTGTTTAAACCCATCTTTCCAAGTAAAATGTTTTTCTTCTAAAATAAGTTGATTTTTATCAACATATTCAAATACCATATTATGAGGTATTATAGATTTTATTTTAGCAACATCATTAATAGTTAAGGGATGATCTAATGATTTTTCTAAATGTTCTTTAAATAAATCAAATGATGTAATAATATGTTTCCTATTTGATAAGAATGTGAAATATGATACAAGTTTAAAATGTAAAATTTCTAAATATTTTAAATCATAATTTGAATTAATTATATTTTCAATATCTTTATCAGTTGAGTCTTTATTAACTTTTCTCCTCTTTTTATCTTGTATTAATCTATTTTCAGACATTACTTGTATACTATCCAATTACAGGAAAAATCAAAAAAGGAAAGAATCTTACATTATAGATTCTAATCATGTAAATTTATTTAATTTCATACAATATAAAATATGTGGCGGTGCTTAATTAATAAAACATTGATTTAAGTGGCGCATGAGTTACATAATAAACAATTAATTTGATGATTAAACAACTGATTTGATGATTATTCATTTAAATAGATAGTTATTCATTCAATTTTCAATTTTCAATTAGGAAGTTTTATAAATATATAATATGAAAACAACTAAACTAATCTATACACAAATACAAACTAATGATTAACTTATTCATCATCAGAGATATCATCATCACCATCATCATCACCATCTTCATCATCAGAATCCATGTTATTTTCCATTTCCTTTCTTTCTAATAATGCTTGCAATTCAGCATCTTCAGTCGCAGTAACAGCTTTTGGAGCCATTGCAACATCACAAACACCACCAAAATTTTTAATAACTTCAGTAACTTTTTCGATTGCTTTATTTAAAGATTCAATACCCATATTTTTTTCTAAACTTTGAGTTGTTATAACATATCTTGGAGCGGCAACTAATTTTACTTTAATTTGATTATTTTCATCAGATAATTCTTCTGCTGTGCTTAAAGCTTTTTTAATTGCATCAATACCTTCATAAGCAAAACAAGAAACGTCAATATCAGCTCTACATTTTATTGCTTGTGGTGATAATCTTCTTGCAATATTTTCTTTTAAATCTTCTAAAATTTCAACTGATGGTGAATGAACATCTGGTGAATCAAAAATTGATGGATTTGTAATTGAAATACGAAATGCATCAAATGCATGACCATATTCTTTTGCTAATGGCCAAACTATTGATTTATATATTTCTTCTAATGGAATATTAAATTTTTCTGCACTTCTTCTAACAATTGAATGTACAGCTTTTGATTTATTATAACGTTCTTCACATTGAACAATATCTTCAGCTGAAACACGACGTTTTGATAAATCAATATAACCTTTTTCTTTATCAACTCTTAAAACAACTGCAACTTCATTTCTACCAACTCTAATTAATTTTTGAATGGATCTAATACGTCTTCTTGAAAGTTCAGATAATAAAACCATACCTTCAATATCATCATATTCTAATAATTTAACATAAGCACCCATTTCAGCAATTTGTTGGACGTTAACCATCACTACTTCATCGACTTCTGGATACTTGTTTTCATAGAATCTGCAATGTGAAACACTCATTTTCTTTTCTATTCTTTGGTGTCAGGGGTATTGATCAAAAGGGTTATAAATATGCCTTTACCTTTTACCTTTTACCTTTTACCTTTCAATTCAAACATTCAAATTGAAATTCAATTCAAACTTCACCAAAAATATTTCAGTGTGAGAAAATGGAAAATTTTCAGTTTTTCTGTGAAAACGAGAAAAATGAAGGTTTTGGGCTGCGTCGATCGACGCGGTGTCAAAATTGAAAATGGATTGCTAGTTGATTAATTAATAGATTTATGTTTTATTACTATTTATATATATAAATATAAAGGTATTTATTTATAAGATCAAACCAATTGCCTTCTAGAACCTTGAAAGAAATATTTAACAACAGCAATTTGGAAAACACCCATAATGATCATCAGACCAAGATCGAATAAAGAAAACCAAAAAATTCTACTTTCAGTTGATTTAACAGTACTTTGATTTCTATTATTTCTAGTTTTATAATAATTCAATGTATTTTCAAGTAAAGTTAATTTTCTTTCAATTTTAGCAACTGATAATTGCATACCTTCAACTGCAGTATTTTCAGTTGGTGCATTTGGTAAATTTGCTTTAACTTTATTTCCATCGATATCATTATTGTTAATATCATCATCATCGTCTTCTAATTTAATTTCAAAATCAACAACTTTTTCAGCAAATGTTGACATCTCATTATCAAAACAAAATTCATATTCACCAATTTGATCAGCATTAAATAAATAATCACCTTGTCTTTGTTTATCTTCTTTAACAATTGTTTGTTGATTTGGTGCTTTGATAGTATAATTGATATCGAATGAACCACCTGCTTGAACTGCAAAATAATATCCAACATTACTATTTAATTTAGTATTAAAAGTATAAAAGCATTGCTTTTCATTTGGTGATAAAGTGAATGTCAATGCTGTTCCTTGTGTTAAACCAAGACAGCAAAGGATTGCTGCCCATCCCAAGAGTATTTTGCCAATCATGTTGAATGTATAAGTGTGTGTGTGTTAATTGGAACTCAGACAACAGAAAGGGGTGTTACAAGATATTGCAGTTTGCAGTCAACATAACATCAAGCGTGATCCACCCAATAATAAACAAAGCCAAAGCCAACGCATCAAAAACGAAAAACGAAAAACAAAATCCGCCAAATTTGAAACTGAAAATTAAAACACGAAAATTAGAAAACTAGAAATTGCTATGCTATAAATGGTGGAGCACGTCACGTGACGGCACCCTGTTTGCGCTGTTCCCGACATGATTCACCACAACAGATTGCACCAGCAATAGCTACCCGTTACGGAAGACACTGTGGACACTACGGAGATACACACATGCAAGACTTCCAAATACCCCACATAGTTCATTTACTGTCTCTTCACTCAACCCCAGTCCTCCATCCTCTAATTCTAAATTGTTCTTTGAATCATTATCACCATCATGATTGTTAACATCACGATAAAGAATAATAGATTGAAGTTTATCTTTATCTCCATGACATGAACTAATTACCTGTGAATAAAAATTTACCCTTTCTAAAAGATAATTTGAAATATTACTTATGTCATTTAAAATTTTTAAAACAATTTCCTTTTCTTTACCTGATCTAATCCATGATTTAATTAATGATGTAAGATACATATCAATAATGAAAATTTTCATTTCTTTTAAATTTTTAAAATTAATTATATTCCATAAACTTTCTTTTAATGAAATTAATTCATTAATATCACCAAATTCTCCAAGAATCCAAATATATGAAATAATATCTTCATCTTTAAAGTTATTATTTTCAGATATCATTAAATAAATTTCATTTCTTAAATTGGAAATTTTATTAATATATTTATTAATAATTTTATTATTATTATTATTATTATTATCATCATTACTATTAATTGATAAATCTTTAATAAAAATGGATATAACTAATAAATTCTTATTAATTGATATTTGATCAATTAATGAATCCATTAAATACAAATATTTATTTTCTTTAACAATTAAATTACCTAATGTCCTAAATGATTTATATGAAATTTCATTATTTGAAGATTTAATTAATTTAAATAAAATTTCAATAATTAATTTATTTTCAATACCTTCAATTGATAATAAATATAAAATTTCAAGTTTTGTATCAATTATATATGGTTCAATATCAATTTCTTCATTTATATTTATGAATTTTTCAATTAATATTTGAAATATTTCAATATCAATATCAACACTATCATTATAATTATGTTTTTTAAATAATTTACCAAATTTAATTATAATTAAAATTAAATTTCTTAAACAATCAAAAAAAATTGTACGATCTTCTTTAATAATTTTATTATTATCATTTGAAAAAAATTTATTAAAACTTTGAATTATTTCAATTGCAATTTTAAAATTAAATTCTTCATCATTAATATCATTATTATGCTTATCATTATTATTAATTCCATCTAAAAAATAAATCACACATTTAATTGAATTCATAATAACAGAAACATCATTATCATTCATAAATGGTTTAACACATGTAATAATATCTTTACGTAAAGATTTATTTGAATTTTCAATTTTAAATTTTGTTAATAATGTTAATAAACTTGGAATTTGATTAAAATGATTAATTAATAATAAATCACCTGAAATTAATGTATTAGATCTTAAATTTGTAATCATTGAAATTATTTTAGAAACGTGAAATATTGTTAATTCTATTTTTAAAAATGGATATTTATTTGCAGTTGTTAAATTAATTAAAGTTTCTGAAATTGCACTTGAAATTTCAATATTATTATTAAATTTAATTAAATTTTTAAATAATTTATTAAATATAATTTGAATTTTATCTTCTCTTAATTCTTTATTAAATTCAGTTTTAATAATTTTTTGAATTAATCTAATTGATAAATGAATAAATCCAATAAAAATTTCATTCTCATCTTCACAACTTAATTTTTCATTAATTAAAATCCAAAGTGAATTTGTATAATTTTTAAGTAATTGTAAACTCATACAACCAATATCAACAGATCCAAGTATATGTAATGCATTAATATTAGGTGGTGATGATCTCGCTTCTTCAATTAAATATGGTAATAAACCTTCTAATTCAATATCTAAATTATCATTTTTTTCCTTCCCATTATTATGATTATTATTATGCGTACTTCTAAAAGTTGATGAAACATACATTTCCATAATTAACATACCTAATTTTTTCACACCTTCATTATTTGAAAATTTAAGTATAATCTTACAAATAAATGAAAATATTTTATTATATTTAATTAATTGTGAATTACCCATTGTTAAATTTAAAATAATTTTTTTTAAAATAACTATTGGTGGTCTAGTCGAATTTGATAAATTATATGAATCAATTTCTTGTTGAATTTCTTGTGGTTTTAAAATCGTATATAATTTACTATCCATCTTGTATATAATACTCTATAATTGCTTTTGCTTTATAGAAAAGTTTCTTCTATTATTCCAGATATTCATCAGAAAGAATAAATATAAATATAAATGTATACAGGAATACTAACACAACAATAAGTCTCTCCATCCGATCTTTTCCTCGCTGCGTTCCGAGTTTTTTCTATTTCGGTTGCGCAAAGTTGCCCAATCTGGAAGTATTGACAAACAACTCCACTTATTGCTCATTTACAGCACGATAAAAGGTCAAAGAGTATATACATAAATATATAGCAGCTACAAATAACAAAAGGAATTCGGAATAAAAGAGTAAAAGTGGGGAAAAAAGTATATGCTAAAGTAAACAAGAGAAGGGCATTAAATAAAATAAAGTAAATTAGAGATAAGATGAAATAAAATAAATTAGAAATTAATGCATTGAATCATTAATTGATACAGATCTATTAACACTACTTTCAGTACCAATAATAAAATCATCCATTGGGTCATAGCCATCATTATCAAAATCAAATTTATTTGAAGATTTATTTAAATTTAATGAAAAATTTAAATTAACTAAATCACCTTGATAAGAACCACCTTTCCAACCTTTATTTAATAATGCAACCATTAATTCTTTAAAAATTAAATTCCAATCATTTGAAGTCCATTTTTCATTTAATGAATTATTAATATTAAGATTAACTAAGTCTAATGATGATTTTTCATTTAAATAATAAGTATTTGGTAATTGTGGTAAACCGAAAAGTAAAGAATTTTTATCAGTTCTTGAAGAAATAAATTTTGTTGGACGACCATATAATTTAAAAGTATTCAGTACAGGTATTAAAAATCTTAACATAATTTCACATGGTTTAACACTTGCATGAGATTCAGGAATTATATAAATTAAATGAGTTCTTAAAATATTTTTTTTATTTAATTTTTTTGGAGTTTTTGAATTATTAAATGAAGATTCTGAAATTGTTGTATCTAAAGAACTAATTCTTTGATGTTGTTGAATTGGTGGTGGAATTGAACTGAAATTTGAATTATTATCATTTGATGAACTTAAATTGGAATCACGTGAACGAGTAGATCTTAATGAAACAACAGACATTCTTTTACTAAGTGAATTAGTTCTTGATCTTGATCTTGAATTTGATCTTGAATTTCTTCTAATATTTTTTAAGGAAATATTTTCATCAATTGAACTAATATTATCATCATTCAAAATAATATTTAATAATTCAGAATTAATATAACAATTTGCAAATAATCTCATTAAAGAATTATTTTGAATTTGTGATGGATCATTTGGATAAATTGTATAACATGAATTACCATTAATAATTGTTGATAATAAATATTTTTTTGATTTTGAAGAATGAGTATAAATTTCAATTTTATTATTTGGTAATATAACAATAAAACATCTAATCCATTTATCATTTAAAAATGGGAATCTAATTACACACCATTCTTCTTTAATTTGTTTATTATTTGGAGATAATAAAGTTCTAATATCAGAAAAATGGATTGCCTGAGATGATAATAAAGCACCTGTATAAGCTTCTTGTAATTGTTGATATTCAAATTTACATAATAATAAACAAGAATAAAAATTATTTAATTCATCAATTGAATTAAATTGGAAATACATTTTTGATTGATTAGTAATTAAAATAGTTAAAATAATTTCATTTTTATCATAATTCAGTTCACAATCACAAATATTAATAATTGTTGTTGGAGAATTTTCAACATCAACACTAATATCATTACCATTTAATTCAACATAAGCAGATAACCAATTAAAATTAGTTGTTGAATTAATTGAATCAGATGGAATTATTTGTTGAGTTGAATCATAATAATAAGAATTACCTTTAAAATAAGATCTTGATTGTTGATGATTAATTAAAGTTACAATTGGTAATAATTCATCAGGTAATTCTGTAATTTTTGAAGAATTAATATCATTTAATTTTTGATCAATTGGAGAATCATAATTAAATGAAGGTTTACGTAAAATACCTAATTTTAGAGAAGATTTTGGATTTTTAAAAGAAGATGAAAGACGTGAACCTGATTGTTGTGAAGTAGTAGTTTGAGAATAATTAGAATTTGTTGAGACATTTCTAGTAGATGTGGTAGCAGTATTGTTATTGTTGTTGCTATAATTAGCATCTGAAGAAGAAATATTATTATCTAAGGTATCATCATTGTAAATATTTCGATTGTTATTCTTGTTGTCATTATTGTCGATATTAGTATTAGTAGTAGCAGATTGATAAACATTTTCATCAGATTTATTTGCGAAATTATTATTGTTTGAGCCTACGGATCTCGACGGTGTGTGGTCATTGTCATTTTTGTTACTACTATTAGAGTCTTGAGGTTGTTTCTTGTCTTTCTTTTTGAAGATTTTGAGAAAGCCCATTGGTGGAGTGTTTTATGGAGTGTTCTGCTGTGTGGAGGTGTGCCCAAGAAGAGGCAATGGGTGGAAGAGAAGAAACCAGCAGGCAGAAAGGGCAGTTGGTGATATAAGAAGCCACGAGCCACGAGCCACGAGCCACGAGCCACGACGGCCGCTGAGCGTTTTCTTGCTTTGTTTGTTGTTTTCTGGTGGGTGGCAAACGGGGATGTCCAAGTTGCCGTTTTGGGAAATTCTATTTGCACAATCCACTGCAACAACTGCAACAACTGCAACAACAACAACAACAACAACAACAACAACAACAACATGATACACTCCATTCTGATCTTCAACAACGACGGCCAGCCCCGGCTCGTGCGCTTCTACTCCCCCATCCCCGTCCACCACCAGCAGCTGCTATTGAAACAAGTGCATCAACTAGTCAGACAGAGAACCGAACAGCAGTCCTCTTTTCTAACAATACCGCCTATTCTCCAGCAAGCTTACTCCATAGACTCAAACGATATAAGAATCATCTATAGGCATTATGCAACTCTCTATTTCGTATTCATTGTCGATCAAAATGAAAGTGAATTAGGTATATTGGATTTAATTCAAGTATTCGTTCAAGTTTTAAATAGATGTTTTAAAGATGTTTGTGAACTAGATTTGGTTTTCCATTGGCAAGTGCTGCAAATCGCATTAGAAGAAATGATTCAAGGTGGAATGGTAATCGATACTAATATCAATAAAATCATATCAGCAATTGATGCAATGAATAATGAAGATTCTTTAGGTATCGCAGGTTCATTAGCTGCAACATCTTCTTCTCCAAATCCTTCTTTAAATTCATCTTCAAATTCAAATTCAAATTCAAATTCAAATAATCATGTTCGTTCTACGTTCTTTACTAGATGGCCAATTACTTAATTTAATAATACAATCGTATTATCGCTTATATAATCTACATAATTATATAACATCTTCTTTCTATATGTACAAGGTATAAGAATAATAGTTTGTTATTTAGTTCTATACATTCATTCATTTCAACTTCTTCTGTTGTTCCTTTAATGCCTCTAATTCATTCTTCAACTTGTTTTCTGCTTGTTCTTTCTCAAAATTAATTTTATCAAGTAATAATTTATTCCCAGTACCTTCCCATGGATTATATAATTCACCAGTTTGCCAAATTGGTTTATCACTTGCAGCTGTTTTCTTTGCAATATCCATTAATACCTTTTGTTCTTGTTGTCTTAATTCTCTATGTTTTTCAACATCTGCACGTATCTCAGGTGACATTCTTGATAATAACTCTTCATCTGTTGGAACTGTAAAATTATAAAGAATAACTCCAAGTCCAATTATACCACCTCCCCATAATGCCGTATGTTTTAACATAATCATAGTAGGTGACGACATCTTGTATTGTCTTACTGATTATTTATTTATGTATCTTCGTATACCATAGTACATAATAGCATAATACCATATAATACCGTAATATCATTATCATAATATCATCATAGCAAACTTTTTCTCGCAAACCTCACCGCATGACGTTTTCCATTTTTGGAATGTTTACATACTATACGTACATTACTTACATTATATACAATAACCATTATTGACTGATATACAGACAGACAGACAATCCCTTGGATTTCATACATACCAGTGCAATGACATTGGATGATGATGATGATATACCAGAAACACCTATAGTAACTAGAAGATTGGTTAAACTGACTCGAAAGAAAAAGCAAGATACAAACAATGTAATTAATGATAAACATGAAACAAAGAATATAAATAGTGAAGAAGATGAAGAAGATGAAGATAAAAATAAAATTAAATCTCAAGAACGTTCAAAATCATTAGATGTTTCTAAAATTTTAGGTAAAATGAAAAATAATTCAAATTATAGTGGATTTATTTCAAGTTCAAGTTTTAATAGTAATGTAAATAATTTAAAAAATTGGAAAACAGAAAGTTTATTTGATGATGATGGTAATGATGAACTTTTCCCAGACCTTGATATTGAAAAGGAAATTAAAAAGAAGAAAGAAATTCAACGTGAAAAGAAAAAGGAGAAAGATAAAGAAAAAGAATTTGAGAAGCAAAATGAAAATCAAAATGAATTAATTGTTAAAGAAAAACCTAAAACAAAGAATAAACTAACGAAAACATCAGTTAATGAAAAACCTAAGAATAAAAATAAAATTAAAAATGATTTAACTGTCCCATTATATCCATCATCTTCTCCAGCAAAAAAAGATTCTTTAATAGAAAAAGAAAAAGAAGTGGAAAAGGAAACAGAAACAGAAATGGAAATAGAAATAGTTGAACAAGAACCTACCATTATTCCTGAGAAAACTATTCAAAAATTATCTAAACATGAAACTTCTAAAAAGGAAATTGAAGAAGATAATAAAAAAATAGAAAAATCAAAAGTTGGAAAACGTGGAAAAATAATAAAGAATAAAAAGCAACCTGTTAAAATTACTAAAAAGAGGAAATTAAAAGAAATGGATTCAGAAACTGAAGATTTAACACCAATTCCTGAAAAGAAATTAATATCTAATAAAAAACAAAAAGAAATTAAAAATACTAAAAAAGGTAAATCAAAAAAAATTGATTCTTCTTCATTTTCATTATTTGATGCATTAGATATTCATGATAATAATGATAATAAAGAAAATGATAATGGAAATGATGAAGTATTTGTACTTGATTCACCTGTTAAAAAGACTAGAAAGAAAAAATCAACAACCTCAGTTATATCCAAAACAAAAGGTAAAACTCGTTCTAAATCTAAAACTATATCAAAATCACCAATTGAAAATAATTCTTATGATGAAATTGATGATAATATTGAATTTGAAAAACAACAAATTATAGAAGAAGAGAAATTATTAAAAGAACGTGAACAACAACAAATTCTTGCAGAATTATCTAAACATAAAAAAGAAGAGAAATTACGTCAAAAATTAGATCGTGAAGAAAAATTAAAACAACAAAAAATTGAAAAGGAAATTGAAAAGAAAGAACGTTTAGAATTACAACATAAAGATAAAATTAAACAAATTAAGAAAAAGAAAAAAATTGAAACTTTAAATAGATTAAAAGAATCAATTTCATCCGTTATGAATAATAAATCAAATGTTGAAACTATTATGATACCTTTAAAAAATGATATAAATGATACATCAAATAATAATATTAAATTACGTAGATCTTCATTAAATGCACGTGGTCGAAGGTTATCATCTGTTGGTAATGGCTTTACTGCAATTCCTCATGATGATATTCCAATTGATGAATTACATAAACATATCGATCTTACATTACCAGATTCTCATAAACTTAAACAATTATTAGTTTGGATTACGAAAAGATTAATAAATCAAGGTTGGAATCAACAGAACATTGATAATAAAGAAAAAGGGGAAGAGAATTATGATAATGATTATGATGATGATGAGTTAAAAAGTAAAGGTAATGCTATATGTAAGATTATTTTAGAAGAATTTGTTGATGATTTAATTCAAGGTCGTGTTGATATTGATTGGTGGGGATCTTCTAAATCTAGTAGTACAAAATCTCTTAATGATCCAATTATTGTTCATAAAAATAAAGCAAATGTTGAAAATGAAAATAAATTAATATTTTATGAAAATGAATTGAAAAAATTACAAAGAGAATCAAAAATATGGCAGGAATTAAAAGTTAAAAATATTGGAACTGAATATGATCTTTTATTAAAAGAGATTGAAACATCAGTACCACCAACATCTGTATTAGATAAAGATTCTCAAGTTGAAGAAAATAATCGTTTAAAAAATATTATTAGTTCATCATGTGAACGTATTGAAAAATTTGAACGTTTAGTACATCGTTTAAATGTTAGTAATGATTTGATTCAACGAATAATGTTACAAAAGAATAGGTTAATTGCAGAAAAATTAAAGGAACAGAGTCAAATAGATGTATTGGAATTGCTAAGAGGTTCGAAAGTTAAATTGTAACAATAATGTGATCTATGTATATTAAAAAAGCTGTGTGATTATTCATTTTATGTAAAGTAGTTATATATGTATGTCAGGATTTGTATTTATACATCTTTATAAATAATTATTAATTTTAAAAATTTAAAAAATTAATTCTATTAATATCGATTTTATCAATCTAACAGTAATGAGCTCTTTAAACATCTGTGATTTTCTACGTTTTTTTTTTGGACAATATTAAGACTTAAATTATAGGCTGTCACTTTATATGTTTCTACTTCAATCATCAAATAAGGTTTCATGATAAACATGAATTTCAATTATTCAGTTAATCAATCTAATTATTTTTTTAATCTTGATAAAATCTTTTTATCGATTAATTAAAAACTAAAGATATTTTCGAGCTAATTGTCTAACTTTTGCATCAAAAACTTTCGATCGTATTGGAGTATTAAGATCATAAAATGGTGATAAAATTTTTTTAACATAAATTTCATTAATTTCAATACAAAACTGTCGAATATTTTCATCAAAATTTTTACAATTTGTTAAAATTACAAATTTTGTATTACCTTGAGTTAAAAATATATCAATTGAATAACCATAAAAGGAATCTATATTTTTGAAAAAAATCTGATTTGATTTAAATTGTACATTTTCTAAAATATCAAGTGATGCATTTGATATAAATTGTTTTAATTCATTGATCTCTGTAGGAAAATTAGTAGAACCATCACCATTTTGTCTGTATGTACCGATATCAAGTTCATAAATAGGTTCATTGGTGCTTCCCAATATGGCAAAATAGTAGGACATTATTATTTTGTTGTGTCTGTGGTCTGGTGTTGGTTCTACCTCTGGTTCTACCTCTGGTTCTACCTCTGGCTCTAGTTCTAGTTCTAGTTCTAGTTCTAGTGAGCCCTATCAAAGATCAACAAAAACATGTCGAAACTGTCAGCTGCTAAAGACCAAACAAAGATGGAAACTCAGCCTGGGTGCTTACGTCAGCACGAGTGGTGGAATGAGCGGGAACAGAACCATCCGTTCTAATCACTGATAGTTGATGAATCATGGTTGACTGATAATACAACAAGGGAAACACTGCCTCTCAGACCTTCCAGGAACAGCATCAAAATACAGATACACTCGAAACACAGTCATGGAGTCAAGGGTTCATTTGCCTTCCTTTCCTTCCCTTCACAGGATCGGTACGAAACACAAGAGTAATAACAGCGTGATCAGTGGCACAGGTGCAAGTACAGGTAGAGGTACAGGTACAGGTGTATCAAATTCAAATTCAAATTCAGCAGCAAGTTTAGCTAATATTGATGAATCAAATACAGCAACAAACATGTCTACAAGTCCTTTGAATTCAATACCAAAACCAACACCAAGAAATAGTTCGAATTCAAATTCTAAAAATATAATTTCAAGGACAGTTACTTCGGCAATGAACAATAATAATGATAATAATAACGGTAATATTAATAATAATAGTAATAATAATAGTAATAATAATAATAATAATAATAATTTAGAAATACCACATTTAAAATTATCAAATAAACTGCGACATACAAGCTCAAATTATGGACTTAGCAATATTTCTACAAATTTTGATCCAAAATCAGATAGGTTAAATAGTGGGAATATTAATTCTCCATCGAGTATTAGTTTTTCACGTAGTCCAAAAACTTCAAAACCAAGAGTATCTTCGAAATCTTCAGGTATATCTGTTACTGTTGATTTACCAACAATTCGTCCAGGTTCAGGTTTGAAAAAGCAAAGAAATCTGTCTCGTATTAATACATTATTTGGTGATGAAATTAATAGAAGTTATAGTTCAAGTTCCAGTGATGAATCAGATAGTGATTATGAAGGCAGAAGTAGGTGCAATAGCAGTGGTAGTAGTAGTGATAGCAGCAGCAAACTCGACAAAAAGAACAACAACAACAATAATAATAATGATAATAATAATGGTAACAATAATAAAAGCATTGTTGGTAGTAACGGTAAAAGTGACAATTTAGGTGATCATCATAATCATTATCATCATCATATATTTGATGAAACTGAAGAAGATCATGAAGAAGCTGAGGCAGAATTAGTTGTTGCATTATCAAAAGAAGATGTTGCTCCAGATAAAAATACTGGACATCATAGGAGAGATCTAAATGAAAAATCAGGTGTTAATTTTATTCCTTATAGTATAAATCCATCTACTAATAAATCTAAAACCATTGATAATGAAACTGAAAGTGAGAGTGAAAGTCAAAATGAACATGAAAATGATAATGAAGGTTATTTACAAATAGATAAAAAAAAATTAGAATCTGATACAATTCAAAGAAAAAATATTTCTAATCCAAAATCTGAAATCTCTAAAAATAATATCAATGGAAATAGACTTAATAATGATACATCAGAATTGTTTGAGAAAGATTTAGACAATTCAAAATCATTTAAACATAGTATGTCATCCTCAAATAATGCTAAAGAATCTAATTTTTATCTTTCTGAAACTACAGATTTATTAAATCATAGAATAAAATTACTTGATGATTTACATCTGAATCCAGCATCATCTGAAGCTTTAATAAATATTTCAAAATCTGATGATAATGATAATAATGATAATGATGATTATAATAAAAGGTCTCCGTCATCTGAAGATATTCCACAATCACAAACAATGAAACCATCATTATCAGACATGAGTGTTTTAACAAGTATGTCAAATAGTAAAGTTTTAAAATCAAAGAAAGAGAGTATTGATTTAAAAAAATATGAAACTTTAAATTTAAATAATCATCCAATTGAAATGAGTGAAGCTCTTTTTGAAAAACATCCAACAATGAGTATGAAACATTATATGAAGATATTAAATCGTGCAAAACATGCAGGAGCATATTTAAGTACTTATTATGGGGTTATTGAAGAATATCAAGTAATTCGTCATCCAAATTCGAAAAATGGTGAAAGTATTTATGCAAATGTTGATGGTATTTGGAATCCATTACAAATAATGAGAAATAGAAGGGTAAGAATGCATACTGGTGAAAAATTAAAAAAATTTACAATGCATGGACAAAAAGTTGGTGTTGGAGAACTTTATAATAATAATGGATCATTAAGTAATCTAGCAACAACATCTTCAATACCATTAGAAACAGTAATTACACATTTAGAAAATCCAGGATTAGGAATAAATTCATCATCAGATCAAGATTGTTTTCAATATGATTGGAAAAAAGTAAAAATTGCAAGTAGAGTATTCAGTAAACATGAGAAGCAAAGATTAATTTGGCAAATTGGATTACATGAAATTATTGGTGATTTAGTATGGAGAGAAGGTAAATGGAATGAATTAAGGAATCCAAATGGAAAAAGATGGTTCCCTAAATATTCAATTGAAATGCATAATCATAGACATACAGGTAGTGATGGAGTATATCATCATAAAATTTCTGAGGATCCTTTTGATGATGATTATGGTGATGAACATAAAATTCATAGAATTCATAATTTATTATTTGAAGATGAAAGTATTGTTAGTTCTAATTTTGAAAAAAATTCAAATGGAAAGAAAATTAAAAAATACGAAGAAGATCATTCAAGTTCTTCTGGATCTGCAGGTAGTAGTGAAAAGAAACATAAACGTATGAATTTGAAAGAAGTTGCTAAAATTAAACTTAGAGATAGAGAAAAGAAAGATAAAGAGAAAGATAAAGAAAGAGAGAAGGAAAAGGAAAAGGAGCATAATGATAGAGAGAAAAATAAAGATCATCATGATGATAAAGAACGTTCTGGGTCTATAAGAAAGAAAAGTGATAATTTAGCATCAAGATATAGATTTGATCATTATAATAAAAAGAGTATAAGTGCTGGAACTCCAAGTCCTGCTAAAAATGTTGATATGGTTAATATGCCTGTTATTAAGATTGAGAAAACTCCTAATACTACAAGTTTTGAAGATAATATTTTTAATTCAACTGGTTTGAATAGTAATAGTAATAGTGCATCAATGAATTCTAAAGGTGAAAGATGTTCAAGTGTAGTAAGTGATGTTAATTATTATGATGCATTAGATGAAGTTGTTGAATTTATGCATTTAACAAGAAGTATTGATGGTTATATTGAACGTAATAAATATGATATGATTACAAAAGAATGTGATGTTTATGAACAATTGAAGAAAAATCGTGATAAATTAACAAGTAAGATTGAAGATATTGAAAAATTAGAAAATCAAAGTATGATGAAACATGCGATTTTATTAGAAATGGTTGAAGAAGTTGAAATCGAAGTTGAAAAACATCGTGCATTTACTGGTATTAGAGCTAATAAAATTGAAGAATTACTAGGTTATTGTGATCGTACAAATGGTGAAGTAAATACAAGTTTAGCACTTAAAATTAGAAATCTTAATGAACGTGCTGATGCTATTAGTATTCAAAGTGAAGATAAAGTATTATTTGAATGCATTTATAAAATTGCTGAAGCTTCAATTGTTGGATTATTATGGATGATTTGGATTATTGTTGAATTATGGCTTTGGTGTAAATGGAGTGTTAAAAAGGCTGTTGGTGTTGTAAAATGGGTTTTGATCTAGTTATCAAATATAGTTACAATAATATTAAAAAATTATTAGACTGAATCTTAAATTTATAGATTAAATAAAAACAGTTATATACATAAAATATATAGATAGGTAAATAAAAGTTAAATTAGTTTTTACCAGTTGAACCAAAACCACCAGCACCTCTTTGTGTTGATTTTGCAGTTTCCCAAGTTTCATCATCTAAAACCTGTATTTCAGGAGTATAAATTCTTTCAAGAATTAATTGTGCAATTCTATCACCTTTTGAAACTTGGAAATCGATATCATTATGATTAAATAATAAAACTTTAACTTCACCTCTATAATCAGCATCAATAACACCTGCACCTGTTGAAATACCATTTTTAACTGCTAAACCTGAACGTGGAGCTATTCTACCATAAGTTCCTAAAGGACAAATGATAGCAAGGGCAGTAGATACCAGTGCTCTACCATTTGCAGGAATAGTGGTTGGTTCAGATGCATAGATATCATATCCTGCAGCTTCTACGGAACCTCTTGAAGGTGGTTTACCATCAGCATTAAAAAGATGAATTTTAAGAGATTCTGTGGTAGATTCTGTTTGTAATTTCTTGGTTTCTGGTTGTGACATATTTGGTATTTCTGTATTGTTTAAAGAGGTAGAGTGAATGAGAGAAGAAGAAAAAGAAGAAGGATAAATGGTAGATACATATAACCAACAAGTTCGAAAATGTTGAAAAGTGCAGACGCCAAAAATAGTGACGCGTTAATTTTTTGACTTCAGACCTGCGACACGCATATCTGTCGTGCTGCGACAGAGCGTGATGTGGCAAACATGAGGCTCGGTGTTTTTTTTGAATTTTGAATTTTTAGAATTTAAATTTTTATATTTTGCCACCAATGAAATCAGTCAATCAATCAGTCAATCAATCAGTCAATCAATCAGTCAATCAATCAATCATTCAGGAACATCACTTGGCATTGCATTCCATATCTCCATTAATACAATCTCGGATACACTTACTATGGTTCAACTGGTGAAGAGGGAACTATATGGGGGAGCCATTACAATGGATCTCCCTGCAGACATGATTGACGCATCTATGTTCAGACAGATTCCTGATACGCAAGAAGTATATGTCAGTAAGGAGAATCCTGACTATTCTATTATCATTGACTTACTTGAATGTGTTCCTGCTACCACTTTGTACAATGCACTTGATGAACATATGCAGGAAATTACCCGCTTGAATGGTGCCACACTTAAGACAACAAAGATGTTAAGCCAACGTGATACCACAACCAACAGCAACATCAACAGCAGTTCCAACTCTGAAACCATTGTGCCCGCATTTGCCGGTGTCAGAGTGTTTGAACAACAGGTGGCCAAGTTTGGCAAGCAGCAAGACGTCGAAAGTGTTGTCATTGCCATTGGTCTTGTCCGTCTCCCTTCTCCTGCCAACAGTGACATTCTCATAACCGTCAACAACCACGTGACCAGCAGCAGCACCGCCACCCTGGAGACGCTCACCGCCACACTTGTCCATTCGCTTTCAGTGGTCGACCCGGCTTTGTTTGTTGCTTAACTACAAATAACGAATAACGACACTCAACAGAACACAGAACACAGAACACTAAGTATCTAACTAAGTCTATATCTTTATAATAAATCCTCTGTATAATCTATAATCTACCATCTCAGTATATCCAGACTCACACTGTCTTATATATCATATATGTATAATACACCTGAGTTTGTTTTAACACTCCAAATTTAAATTTCCAGCATATATATATATCATCAACTCACTTATATAAATAGAAAAAAGCAATTACAACTTACAATTCATTCATTTTACTAACAATAATAACAATAATAACAAAAATAGTATTAAAATGTTAATCTTTTCGATCTTATTATTCATAAATTTTTCATTCGCAATATATATACCCAATTTAAATATACGTAATGATATTGATATTGATAATGATAATTCAATAGACAGATTTAAAGTTGATTCAAGTTTAATACCAGGTTATCAAAAAATTTGGGATGAAAATTTATATATGAATGCAGGTCATATACCAATAACAGAATTTAATTCTTCTTTATATTTTTGGAGTTTCCAATCAAAGAATGAATCTTGGGGTACAGAAATGTATGAATCAAATTCAATTAATAATAATAATAATAATAATAATAATAATAATAATAATAATAAAAAGAGACCACTTATAATATGGCTTAATGGAGGTCCAGGTTGTTCATCAATGGATGGTGCTTTATTAGAAATTGGACCTTTAAGAATTAAAGATAAAAATTCAATTATTTGGAATGATGGTTGGTTTAATGTTGCAGATTTAATTTTTATTGATCAACCAATTGGAACTGGATTTTCAATTAAAATGTCAAATGACGAATTTGAATCAGGATTATTAGATTCATCAAATCATTTAATTAAATTTATTGATAATTATTTTAATATTTTTACTGAAAATTATAATAAATATGATTCAATTATAATTGCAGGTGAATCATATGCTGGTCAATATATACCACATTTAGCTAGATTAATGAAAGATTCAAATAGATATTCAAATAAATTATCTGCTCTTTTATTAGGTAATGCATGGTTAGATCCAGATTTACAATCGTTATCTTATATACCATTTGCAATAGATTCAGGTATTATTGATATAACAGATAATTCAAAAGAAAGACAAATAACTTCATTATTAGAAACTGAACAATCATGTGAAAAAATTAGAAATAATCAAATTGGTAAAGAACCAATATTTGAAATTGAAGAATGTCAATCAATTTTATATAAATTTTTAAAATCTTTTAAAATTGAAAATAATAAAAAATGTTATAATGTTTATGATATAACAAAATCTGATACTTATCCAGCATGTGGTAATAATTGGCCAGAATTATTACCTGATGAAACATCATTTTTAAATAATGATAAAGTTCAAAAAGCTTTAAATGTTTTAAAAAATGATGAAAAATCTTTTATTTGGGGTGAATGTTCAAATGAAGTTACAAATCATTTTTCACCAAAAAATGATATTAATGGTGCAAAATTATTAAAAGGTCTTTTAGATGATGGTATTAAAATTAATTTATTTAGTGGTACAAATGATTTAATTTGTAATTATTTAGGTACAGAAATGGTTATAAAAAATCATTTATCAAATTATTTATTAGAAAATAATTTTCAAATAATTTTAAATTCTTTAAAAAATAGTGAAAAAAATATTATTAAAAGAGACATTGATAAATTTAAAATGGATTCAATTTGGTTTCATGATAATTTAAATGTTGGATCTGTTTGGAAACGTGGGAATTTAACTTATACAAAAATTGAAAATTCAAGTCATATGGTTGCTTATGATGTTAGTAAAACAAGTATTGGATTAATTAATTTAACATTACGTGATTATATTGAAAATTCAGAAAATAAAGAAATTAAAACATTTTCTGATATTAAAATTAAAAATGAAATTGAAGAGAATGAAAGATTAAAAAATGAAGCTGAAAATGAAGCAATAGAAAAGGAAAAACAAGATAAAGAAAATGAAAAAATTGAAAAAGAGAAAGAAAAACAAAAAGAAATTGAAAAGAAAAAAGCACCAAAAAAGTATTTAGCATTATTTTTATTAATTATTGTTCTTTTAATTCTTGCAATTTATTTCTTTAAAGTATCAACTAAAAAACCATCAAGATATTCAGCACTCGCGGGAGCGCCTAAACCACAAACTTATGGTAGATATGCATATGATTGGGTTAGTGGTTCAAGTAATAAGAATGATAAGAATATAAAAAATGGTGGTAAAAAGAAAAAGAGAGTTCGTTGGATGGATCTTGAAGAATTAGATGACGATGGTTCACTTTCTCCAACTAATAATGTTGACAATGACAATAATGAAAATGAAATTGGCAATAACAATTTACAAAATACTAGTAGTCATAATATTCATGATGATATTCATTTCAGTTATGAAATGGAAGATTTACACTTAGATAGTCGTCAAGATGACAACTTGAAAAAACCTCGTGAGGGAAGTTTTGAATCCGAAGAACTAGAATTACAGTTAGAAAGTCTGAAAAAGCCTTCTGTTGGTGAAGTTTTGTGATCTGTGATTATATATAAATAGTTTTCACTTATATGGATGTATGTGTGTGTAACTTGTAACTCTTAGATATCTGTTCCAACGTCCAAGCCGCTGTAAAATGTAAAATGTAAAATGTAAAATGTTAAAAGCCAAGCCTCCGCTCGCGGCTGTGCCTGATTGTGAAACGGTTTTTTATTTCACAAGTTTATAAATAGCATTCCTTCTTTCTTCTTTCCTTCTTTCTCTTATATATATATCTGCTGTTTGCTATCAATTGAATTTATTTCCCTACTCATTTATTATTTGCTTGATTATTCAGATTGGCTTGTCTTACTGGATATCAACTATCAAATATACAATATCAAATATTGAATATTTAATATCAGATATAGAACATACAAACTTAACTTAACACATCAATCAAACCATGCCACACGGTCATCATCATCGTCCACCACCTCAACAACAAGGTTATTATGGTCCTCCACAAGGTGGTTATTCTCAACAACAACAACCTATTTACATCCAACAAGCTCCACCTCCAAGAAGAGAAAATGGCTGTTGTTGTCAATGTTTAACAGCTCTTTGTATATGTTGTACATTAGATGCACTTTTCTAAATAGATTTTAGCATATATATTTATATTTATATTTATATTTATATGTGCATATACAAAATAAAAGGATAATTTTGTAATACTATCAGTGTACTTAGTATATACTAGGAATACAGATTTCACTAGGTAGAAAGTGAAGAAACTTATTGGTTTTATCTAGCTGATGTCTAATGTCTATAAACTATATATAAATGGAAATAATTATAAACAGTAACAAAAAAAGTTGAAAAATAATATATTTTTTTAATTAATATCAAAATATAAATAAACCTGTAATGAATAAACCTATTATCCAATTAATAATATTTTTATTGTTAATTTTCAATCCAGAAGTTCCACCTATATAAACAGATGTAGATTTTGGTAAATTTGTTGCATAAATAGTACCTGAATTAGTAGTTGAAATAATCAATTGAGTATTACTATTATTTAATGTGAGCACACTAGATGTAGTTTCACCACTATTCGCAACATTAATTGATTCATTATTAGTTTTAACAATTGGACAATATGTTGTATAAACTGTAGTATGATCATCAATGATACTAGTTGCAAGAGAGTTTACTCCAGTCATAAGAGAACATTTATTATCGGAGCAACTAGTAATTATTACTGTAGTATTGATAGAATCAATATCTGTTGTTTCTTGATTAAGTGGACAATATGTTGTATAAACTGTAGTATGATCATCAATGATACTAGTTACAAGAGATTTTACTCCAGTTATAAGAGAACTTTTTTTATCAGAACAACTAGTAATAGTTACAATAGTTTGTTCTGTACTTGTTGAAATTGAATTGTTTATAGGAGTTGATTCACTTGTAGAAGTGATAGTATCATAGTGTTGAAAACTTGAATTGGAAGTAACAATGATACTCTCAGTATTAGAATTATTAATCACATCGGAACTGGTGGTGGTAGATATAGAAATATAAGTTGAAGAATAGGTTGCTGTTGTTGATGATGCCGTTGTTGATGATGCTGTTGTTGATGAAATATACTGTGGATTAGATATACTTGCAGTAAGATAATATGTTTCAATTTCTCTCTTTACTAATTTTTTATTTTGATCAATATCTAAAATTAACTCAAAAACAGCATAAAAATAAGGTAAATTTTTATCATATGATGTATTTACAGAAATCAAAAGTGATTCTGTATCAATATTTTTAGATAAATAAAAAGTATCTTGAATAACTTTAAAATCATTAGATGAAACTAAATTATCTAAATCTCCTGTATACATAGAGTATTCAATATCTGAAATACCAATACTATTATTTAAAGATATATCTAAAGCAGTTAAAAGATATGCATTTTGTGAAATATAAATATCCCATACTGGGTTTCCTTCCCATTTTGGGTTAATTATTGGAATTAATGTTGGTAATACTGTTGATTTCGATGTGTAGAAAGATGAAGATGTATTAGAATAAAATGCCGAAGTCGATAATGTTGAAACTGAAATAAAACTGGAAGTAGTTTCAGATGTAGTTTTACTGAATGTGGTTTCACTGGATGTGGTTTTACTAGATGTTATACTAGATGTGGTTTCACTGGATGTAGTTTCACTGCTTTTGGAAGATATTATAGTGAAAGTAATTTCACTGCTTTTAGCAGATGTAATTTCATTTGATGAGATATCACTTTTTGAAATACTAGTAACATAATAATTGGAACTAGGTGTAGTACTAGAAACTGTCAAACTTGATGATCTTGATAGCCCTGAAATTACCGAAGAGCTTTGAACAATTGATGAACTTGGAATAATGGATGAGCTTTGAAAAATTGATGAACTTGGAATAATGGATGAGCTTTGAACAATTGATGAACTTGGAATAATGGATGAGCTTGAAACGATTGACGACCTTTGAACAATTGGTGAGCTAGGAAAGATTGACGACCTTTGAACAATTGATGAACTTGGAACGATTAATGAACTTGGAACAATTGATGAGCTTGGAACAATTGATGAACTTGGAACAATTGACGACCTTTGAACAATTGATGAACTTGGAGCAATTGATGAGCTTGGAACAATTGATGAACTTTTTGCCTCTGATGTGCTTGGAACACCTGTAAATTCTGAAAAAGTCAATGTGCCTGTAACCTCTGTTGTATCTGGAACACCTGTAAATTCTGAAACAGTCAACGTGTCTGTAACTTCTTCACCACCTGGAATATCTCTAACAACTAATGAGTTTGTCCAATCTGAAATAGATTCAGTGTAAGATACTGATGTTCCTTCTATATTTGATATTTGAGTGACATCTTCAGCACATTCTGTAAAAATTGCCAGAGTCTTTTATAAAAATAGAAATAATAAGCACAATGTTTTAAAGCTAAACATTACTTGGTAAAATCAATTTGCTCATCTCTTCTCGTATATAAAACAAAGAGAAACATTCATGAGGAAGTACCAATATAAAAGTGGAGGGCAGGAAAGTGGTTGCTTTTTATAGTTACAACGCAAACCGAGTTTGTTGTTGAAGCTCGATTATTAACCGTTGGTTGGAGATCAGAAATCGATTAGACTGAGTGATTTGCGGCTCGAGATATATAGCCGTGTAGAATCATAGAAAACCAATACTACATGCGCTATATTTATCGCCATTAAAATAAACAATAAACCGTTTCTCGTTTCAGATTAAAAAACTGAAAACTAAAAAATCAAAAATTTGAAAAGCTTGAAAAATAAAAAATAAATTTGAAAACTGAAAATTAATTCAATTTTTAATTTTCGGAAAACTTTCCTAAAACGGACTATTTGTCCCAAATAGGAAGGTTTCCCGAATCCAAAATTGAAATTTTGAAAATTTTTGGAAAAAACTTTGAAAAAATAAAAAATATTTATATATTTTCATGTTGAAAATCAAAATTTTATTTAAATATCATGTGAGACACTAATATCAAATTTATCCAAAGAGGTTTTTAATACAACAAATCCGAGATAGTTTAGTGGCTAGAATTTCCGCTTGTCACGCGGGAGACCGGGGTTCAATTCCCCGTCTCGGAGTGTATTTTTTACACTTATTTATAAATATACTCTATCGTTAATAATAAAATGATAAATTTAGAAATAATTATAGGAAAGTTGTTCAAGTAATCCCTTTTTTTAATGATCTTATAAATATTATTAATATCTATATATATATATTTGTTCTATAAAAATAAAGAATATGCAATGTTTAATGAAAATACAATAATAACAAAAAAATATGATTTAAATTTAAGGTTGATGCTGTGATGATGGTAAATGAGCTGAATTTTGTTGTTGAATTTTTAATTGATTTGTATCAAATACTTGATTCATCATAGATCCAGGAATTATACCTGGAGTTTCAGGTAAAGTTGAAATTGAATTTAAATTATCTCCTAAATCATCTGATAATCCTAAAAATTTTGTACCATTAGTTGATTTATTTGCACTAATAAGACCAGTAATGTCTAATTTTTCACTTAAAGTTTTCCGACGTCTTTCTAATCCACTACTAACAGTTTTATTTTCACTATTTACAAAATCATTATCTTCATCATTGAAAATAGTTGGTCTTTCTGTATTAACTGGAGTACTATCATGAATATTTATATTTGGAATATTACTTGAACCTGGTGATTTATCTAAATTATTAATACTACTTGAACTTTGATTTTTAGACATAGCAACATTTAATGTTAATGTACTACTATTACTATTAGTAAGACTACCTGGTGTTAATCTACCTGAACTTCCAGTTGATGCTAATCTATTACCATTTCTAATAATTGAAGCTTGTACTTTCCTTGGAGCATAAGAAAAATAATCACTTGGACCATTATTTGAAGTTGAATTATTTGTAACAGTTCCTAATTTAGGTGAAATAATAGGTCTATTTGCAGATGAATTTTTAATTGCAGATGGCGATGAAGCTCTTGAACTTGTTCTTGAACTAGTTCTTGAATTAGATGTTGTCTTAGCATGAATATTAGAATTTGATGGAACTTGTCTCATATTAGGTTGTGATTTAATACTTTTAAAAGAAACATTGCCAAGATTATTGATATTATTATTCATAGTTTGACTAAAATAATCTTGTTGTAAACTATTTTGAACTTGTTGATATTGTGATTTTGGATTTAAATCATCACTTGTTGATCTTGAATGTGATGTAAAACGACCGCTAGAAGCTGGAGACGATACTGTACTTGTAGTTTCTAAAAAGTTATTTTGTTCAGTTGATATTGGTATACAATTTTCATTATCTATAATACCATTATTAGTACTACTATTATTATTATTATTATTATCATCATCATCATCATCAGAAACATCATAAGCCAAATTTCTTTCAATAGTATTTTCAAATTGAGCTAAATCAGATAAATAATCAATCCATTTTAATGCAGAATCAATTGAATCAGATTTAAAAGTAAATTTAGTTTTTGAATCTTTATCAGATCCTTTATAAACCCTAATAACAAATTTTTTAGGATCATCATCAACAGTTGCAACTGTTAAATCAGTTAATGAAAAAGATTGTAATGGATTCAAATCTTTAATTCTATCATTTGATTTAAATTCATGTAAAAAATTAATTGTTAAAACATAATAAAATTTTGAATAACTTTTCAAATATTTAGATTTTCTATCTAAAAATCCAGAATAAATACATGAACTAATTGCATTATTTCTATAAGGATAATTTATATCTGAATTTTTTCTAACACGTTTAACTTTATCTAAAGTATTTTTTGCATTAATTGGAAGGAAATTTTTTTTATTATCATTTTTAATAAAATAATCCCAATCAATTGTTGGATCATTTTTTATAAATCCTTCTTTAAATGGTTGAATTAAATTATCTTTAACAACTTTTAATTCAGAATCAATTAAATCAGTATATGTTGAAATACAATTTTGAATTTCTGTATAAAGAATTTTTTCTAATTGAACAGATTTATATTGTAAATCATAATACATTTCTTTTAAATGAGCTTCAATATATAATTGATCTTTTAATTGTAAATCTAATTTTAATTTTAAAATATAAGGATCTAATTTGGAATCAATTTTATTATTTTGTAATTTAATATCTGTTCCTAAACTTGATTTTGATTTACCAGTTCTTAATAATTCAATTGATGTAACATAATCAGATAAAATACCACCAGTTTTAGCAATTTCCCTTTTTAAATTTTTTGTTTTATAATCTGAAGAATTTTTAATTGAATTCATTTGTCTAATAGTTTCATTTAATTGATCTTTTAAATTTTCTAATCTTGGAATTAATCTATTTGTTAAATGTTGATAAGTTAATAATTCTTTTTCTTTTAAATTATTATGATTATTAAAAAATGTTGTAGAAATTGATAATATAGAATTATCATATGGTGGTAAAAATGTTGTTTGTAATAATTTATTAACTAAATTTTGTTGATCAAAATTCATTTCATTTTCTAAATTATCCATATTAATAGATGCAGATGAAGATGTTGGTATATTATTATTTATGGTATTATTATTTGTGGTATTATTTATAGTGTTAGATGATGATGATGATGATGCCATTGTTGTTGCATTAATAGAAGAAGAAGTTGTCATATCTGAAAAATTAGATGATGATAATGATTTTTTAAGTGATCTATTAGCATTTGCCTTTACTTTAAGTTTACCTGAATTTTGTCTTTTCAAAATTTCTAAATTTTCTAACATAGCCCTATTACCTTGATAAGTTTGATTTTTGAAAACTGACATTTCTTTAAAATAAAAAATAACTTGTTTAATTATCATTTTCCAAATACTAAATCTATAAATTAATTGATCAACTGGTCTTGGATCATCAATATTTTTAAATGGTATATAATAAGGTGAATTATAATCACTGGGTGGCAAAACTGATTGTGTTGCATACCGAGTATTATTTTGATAAACTGTTTCTAAATTATAAATACTTTCAGGTACATGATTTGATGTTTTAATATCATTTAATGCGATATAATTATTTGCAGTATTTGCAGTATTTGCAGTTAAAGTTGTATTTGTTGTTTGTAGACTATCTGTAGAATAGTTTCTATTCAAAGCCAACCTCGAAGATGATCTGCTTCGTTGATTGAATGATTCCTGGTCCGTCATGTTTAACTGAGACGCTGTCTATATGGAGAATCAATAGGGCAGTCAGTCTGAAGAGCAACAAGAACAACAACAACCAGAAAAGATGAAGAATGTGCAAGAAAAAGAGCAGCTGGAAGTGGAATAGGTCGGATGGGTGCTCTGTCTCCTTTAACTTCTCCTTTAAGCTTTCTCCTTTGTATTCCGAAAACAGGCGGTGAGCGCTGAGGGGAGGGCGGAGTGGGGGATATCGCCTATATCACTTATTGTACATGACACTACCTAATGATCTATAAAGGGCTTATATGTTTATATCGGCTTGGCCACTTAGCCAACTGTTGTTATCCTGACAGAGGTGTCCTGGTACTGGTTCTGTGTGTCCATGCGATACAGACGGTGTTGTAGGCGTTGTCGGAGTACCTGGATGGAACAGAGTTGGAAACACACTATGGCGATATCTATCACCATCAAATAAATGATATTATTAATATTATTGTTAAAATATTCAATATTCATACTTGATTCACCAATGATATTAATAAATAAACCTTCATGAATATAGACCGTAGAATTGAGCGTTTTATCTGTTATTTTATTAATTAAATTAAACCAATCAACAAGTCCGACTGAATTATTAAATAATTTACAATGATCATATAATGTAAATAAAAAATTCATAATTATGTAAGGTACAAGAAGTACGAGCATCATATTTATTCGTATAATTTGTAATTTTAAATTATCATCAGATATCATATGTCTTAATTCTTCTAAATTATCTGTATTAGGGATATTATATAATATCATTTGTATAAATATACGAATGCAAAAATTAAAATTCCCCCCATCACGCAGATAACAAATATAAATTAAAATACATGTTAATATTTGCGTATCTGAAATCCAATGACGATAATTTCTAGTAATTATTTGAGAATCTTCAGTATCGATATCATCATCATTAAGTATGGCACCATATGTGTTCACTAGATTGTCCATGGTTAATTGTTGTTTTTAAAATAAGAAACAAATAATCAAATAAAGGAGTAATGTAGTGTATGTACAGAGAAAGAAATTAATTAATTAATTAATTAATGAGGGCGAGAAATTAAAAAATTAAGAATAAAATTATTTTAAATACGCTTTGCTAACTCGAAGATGATTTGAAATTTATACAATTATAAATAGGAAATTAGGATTGAACGGGATGTAATAATTATAAAATTATGATTATTAAAAGAATTAATTGTTGTTGAATAAATCACCAATATCAGCTGGTAATTCTTGAATTTGAGTATTGTAAAACATTTCAATTTCTCTCATTCTTGTAATATCTTTATCAGCTAATAAATTAATTGCAACACCCTTTCTACCAAATCTACCAGATCTACCAATTCTGTGAATATAGTTTTCATTGTTATCTGGTAAATCATAATTGATAACTAAAGAAACTTGTTGAACATCAATACCTCTTGCTAATAAATCAGTACAAATTAAAATTCTTGAAGAACCAGTTCTAAATTCAGCCATAATCTTATCTCTATCTTGTTGAGACATATCAGAATGAATTGAAGAAACTGTGAATTTTTGTTTTGTTAATTCTTCAGTTAACATTTCAACTCTTCTTCTAGTATTACAAAAGATAACAGCTTGAGTAACAGAAATTGAATCATATAAATCAATTAAACACATTAATTTATATTCATCCTTTTCAACATTAACATAAAATTGTTTAATACCTTCTAAAGTTAATTCATCCTTTTTAACTAAAATTCTAACTGGATCTCTCATAAATTTAGTTGTAACATCTAAAACATCTTTTGGCATTGTTGCAGACAAAAGAACAGCTTGAGTAGTTTCTGGTAAATATTGGAAAACTTTATAAATTTGTTCTTTGAAACCAGCACTTAACATTTCATCAGCTTCATCCATAATGAACATTTTAACATCTTTTGTTTTAAAATAACCCCTTTCAATCATATCGAAAACTCTACCTGGTGTACCAACAACAATTTGAGCACCATTTTTTAAAGCTTCAATATCTTCACCAACAGATTTACCACCAATACATGCATGAACTGTAACATCCATATGTAAAGCAAGTGAAACAACAACTCTTTGAATTTGTAAAGCTAATTCTCTAGTTGGTGCCATAATTAAAGCTTGAGTTTTCTTTTCCTTTTCATCAATTCTTTGTAATGCAGAAATTGAAAATGTTGCAGTTTTACCAGTACCAGATTGAGCTTGAGCAAGTACATCTCTACCACTAACAATTGGTAAAATTGCTCTTTGTTGAATTGCAGATGGTGCTTCAAAACCTAAACCGAAAATACCTCTACTAATTTCTGGTTTTAAATTCATTTGATCAAAAGTTGTTGCAACTTCATCATAATTAGATTCAATGGTACCTTCTGGGGTAGTGACTGGCTTTTCTTCAGTAGACATGATGGGTCAATACTATACGCTTGGAAATAGAAGAGAAGAAAAGATAAAATGAAGGAAAAGTAAGGAAAGCAGGAAAATCAAGTGTACAAGTAGTAGTTAATAGTTAGTAGTAAGTAGTTAGCTAGCGGTGGCCCAGGTGGAAAGTGATTTTTAATTTTGATTTTTGACTTTTTTGGGAGAGAAGAGAGAAGGGGGAAAATTTTTTCTTTTCCTGGCGTGGCAGGACAGAGGCCGGGTAACTTTGTGTGGGAGATGAAAATACGACATATCTTACATTGATTTAGCTTATTAGTTAATTAGTTAATTAGTTTTAATTTTATTGCTGTTTACTTAATTAATAAACTATATAGTTAAGTATACAAACATTCTTAATATGTATTGGGTGTCAGGGGTAAAATCGCAGACATGAATTTAACGAGAGTAAGACCAGACATTGTTGATTAAACCATCTTGTTGGGTTAATCTGTTAATTTGATCATCAGCTTCACCAGCTGCTCTAACGAAACCGGATAAAGCATAAAGAGTGTTAGATTCTGGAATAGCTCTACCTTCTTCATCAACATTTGCAACAGCAATTTGAACGGAAGCATGATCCTTTGCTTTGATGATTCTGTTAGTTGCAGAACATTTTCTTGGAATGTATAATTCGACCTGTAAGATAGTAAATGATGTAATAGGAAGAAATATCTTATGTTAGTATACATTTTAATCTTTTAGATGATTTCAATTTCATCATTTGTTATTAATAAAAGTGGCATAATTGACTATGAATTGAATTTATATTATATTGTAGTATATATATATATGAACAAGTTGAATAATTCTTCATGATTTTTCAATTTCAGTATTCTATAATTATCTTTGATATTTGAAAATGTCACAATAATGGAACGTTTTGAATTTGTAGATTTTACTATAATGAAATGTATTAGTTGATAGAGTATATTATATATTTTTGATAAATAATAAAGTTCTGGAATCAGATGATTGTTGCTTATTTTTTCTTTGGATATTTTTTTACAATCTGCTTATTCAAATTTTCTTATTCTTTTAATATTTTCCAACTGATTGAATTATTGTAGTTATTCCACTTAATATATTAATATCATATCATATTGAATTCAATATTTTTGTATTTGGAGTATAGTATACATACTAATTCACCCTTATCGTTCTCCATTTTGGCTTGTTTGTGGTTGTTTTATGAGAGATTACAATATGAAATGCAAATGAAAAGATGTACAATTCAAACCATTATGTTAGTTAACTAACTAACTAATTATTCAATGTGTAGCAAACGAAAATTCTCGAGTCGCTGGGTCTCTGAGAGAGCGGAGAGTAGCGAGTAGAGAGCACTTAGGCGGGAGATGCGCTTCTAGGACCAGTGTGCGGTGCGAGGGGGGAGGCCAAAAGCAGTCACAGCAGTCACAGCAGTCACAGCAGGCAAGCAGCAAGCAGCAGACGCGAAAACGCAGGGGACGCGAGTTTTTCAAATCCAGCAGGGCGCTGACGTAAGCAGCGGCGTTAACTGCCGTCCTTTTCCCTTTTCCCTTTTCCCCTTTCCCCGTGTTTTCTCAGCTTTTAACTACTGCCACGCGGCAGCAAAAGAAAAAGAAAAGAAGAAACAGAAAGCCGAAAAAGAGGTGGAAAATGGAAAACAAAGTAAACTCCGACACCCGAAAACTCGAAAACCCGAAAAACACGGTTGTGTGGCGCAAACACTGCTCCTGCGTGGCGCAGTATCGGCTACTAGCCTACTAACGATCACTATAAAGACTAACAACACGTACACAGAACACAGAACAACACTGATAGTACAATACATTAAGTATACATTAACGTATCCGGTATTCGGTTAATACAGTTTGTTTATCGTTCTTTCACAAATACATCCTTATTTTGGTACAGATATATATATATATAGTTATCCATTCTTACTTGTCTTTTCTCTTCTCCTTTCTTCTCATCACATCACATCACATCACATCTTCATCTGGGAAAAAATACTAAGAGTTGATCTTATCATGACAACAAGCACAATGAGTGATCATCATACTACTAATTATATTCCAGAAAATCAACATAATGATGACTTATTTGATAATAATACTATTTTAACAGATACTCATCTTAATGATGTTGGTTTAAATCCACCAAATTTTTATAATTCAAAATTATCAAAACCAATAGCTTATTTAAGAAATTTACTTTTACCTTTAATTCATTTTGAATTACCTTTATTACAAAAAATTCAATCTTACCAAAATCATAATTTAATTAATCTTTATTTTTTATGGACAGCAAATTTAGGTTCTCATACTTTTTATGTTATTATGTTACCATTACCAGTTTGGTTAGGTTCAATCAATCTTAGTAGAGATTTAGTTATAGTTTTAGGTTTAGGTGTTTATTTTACTGGTGTTATAAAAGATTTATTATGTTTACCAAGACCTTCATCACCACCTTTAAAAAGGTTAACAATGAGTCATTATACTTCAAAAGAATATGGTTGTCCATCTTCGCATTCTGCAAATGCAACTTCTGTTTCAATGATTTTATTTTTACATACTTTTAATAATAATTCCTTTTCACCAATTATTAAATATTTAATTTATTCATTTTTTACTTGGTATTGGTTTACTTTAATATTTGGTAGAATTTATTGTGGTATGCATGGTTTAGTTGATATTTCACTTGGTATCTTAGTTGGTATTTTCACTGTTTCATTTAGATTAGCTTTAAAACCAATTTGGGATTTCATTTTATTATCACCAAAATCAAATTTATCATTTTTAACACCACCAATTTTATCTTCAATTTATTATTCAATTATTTATTTTCATCCAATTCCAATTGAACAATGTCCATGTTTTGAAGATTCTGTTGCATTTATTGCAGTTTTATTAGGTTTTGATTTATCTTATTGGTCTCTTAAACCTTCAAATTTAAATTCTAAATATTCATCTCTTGATTTAAATCAACTTTATTTATTAAGTCCAGCGAAGATTAATTATGATTATTCTAAATTAGGAATCACATTTACAATCTTACGTATTTTAATAGGTATTTTATCTGTTATTACATGGAAAACTATTTCTAAACCATTATTTACATCAATTATTAATAAATTAAGATATGGTTCTTCATTATCACCAAAATCATCTACTAATCCTTGTTTTGCATACATTCCAAGATCAGATACTAAAATTATTGTTAAATATATCGTATATTCGGGAATTCCAACAATTGCAATTTATTCAATGTATATTTTCAAATTTTTAAACATTTGATTCATAAAATTAATAGAATTATCATATAGATCTATCAATATAGAATGACCATATATATTTAATGATCTATCATATGGTTAACAAAAAATTTCATTCTTAATTTAATTTAACTTAATTTAATTTAATTTAATTTATTTCTTCTTCAATAATAGACATACACACATAAATACAAATCCATTAATAATTACAAAAAATTATCCATTTATAAAACCCTTTACTATTTACTTCCACAACTTCCACTACTACTATATAATATACTATGTACTTTAAAATTATCCTCCTACACCCCCATTATTATCTTTCTCTTTTAAATCTCGAAGTCGATAAAGATGTTCTTTAACATTTTCAAGAGTGATATCCTTTTTAATCTTAATTTCACAATCTTTATCATTTTTAATTTTTTGTAAATTAATTTGATGTTGTTTACTTGATAAATGTTCAGTTAACATCATCGTATCCTTATATCGTCTATTACAAATTCGACATACAAACCAACTATTATCTTCCCCAAATATAGTTTCTTGTTGTTCATTATTATTATTTGATCTAATATTAAAAGCAAGTATTTCATCATTACTTATACCATTATTTAAATTCTTCTTAATAAATTCATCATCAATCCTTCTACCATTACCCGTCCTTTTACGTTCCTTTGCAACACGGGCATATTCATCCACATCCCAAGTTTTCCGCCCGTACTGGTTCTTCTCACTCATGGTTGTCCAGCTACCGGGGTGCCAGGGGCTTGCAATGTACAATGCACTTGCAATGATGGTCTACTGGCTGTTAAATCAGCAAAATCAGCAAAATCAGCAAAATCAGCAAAATCGCAAAATCAACAACAAAACGCGTCACGCTCAGCCAGCCGTGTCCCCCCTTCTGCTATCTTGGTATGTTATATATCTATCAACCATTCTGCTTTTATTGATATTCTTTCTCTTCTCTTCCCTTCTCTTCTCTTCTACACTGCTAGATAACTATTCACCACACAAGCGATGCAGAAAAGACAGCCACTAGCTTCTAAATCAACCAATCTTCAAAGATCTAGATCAACATCTCCATTAAAGAGATCACAATCACCAACAAAAAATTCAATTTATTCTTCTTCACCAACAAAGAAAAATAGAATTTCTCCAATTAAGAACCTTCCGCAACTTAATCATCCATTATCTTCATCTTCATCTTTATCATCATCTTCATTTACTATTTTCCAAGATAAATCATATAATAGACATAATAATAATAGTATTAATAATAATAATAATTCACCAAAAACAAAATCAATAATACCCATATTTGAAAATACTCAAATATCATCAAATAAAGAAAATGAATTCATTGATAATAATGATAGTACAACAGTAAGAAAAATAGAAATAAATAATAAAGAAAATCCATCTTTATTAAATAATACCCATAATACCCATACCCAAATTAAAAGATTACCGCTTTCTGATTTAAATATTAATCAGTATCCAGGTTATATTCATATAGGACCACATCAACCACTTTCACAATTACAACAATTGAATGAACCTTGGTCAACAAATACATTTTCAAATTTAGATTTAAATTTAAATTTAAATTCAAATTCAAATTCAAATTCAAATAATAAATTTAATCATAATAAAAGAATTCTCGTACCGAGTTATATAACCCCACCAAAGAGAAATCGTGTACATCTTTATAAATATATTTCATCAACAACATCAAATCAATCTAAAAATTTACTTCCAAAATTGAAAAGTATTGATGATTCATATCAACCTTCTTCAATAGATTCTTTTTATGTATACAATGAAAAAATTGATACTCTTAAATAAATGATTCCTTTCTTATCAAGCCCACGCATTTTCTTATTTATCCTCATTTAATCCCTAAAACTTGCCTCTTTTCTTCTGTTTTAATTACGAACTTTATAATCTATGTATGTAAATAAATAAATAAATATAGATAAACAATCTAATAATGACACCGATTTTTTCACCATACATATTTGCATGGGGACATAATAATGATAAATATTATCAAACAAATAATTTACAACATGTTATTAATCTCGGACTTAAAAATATTACATTAGCATTCTTAACAAATGAAAGATATGATGAAATTAAAGAATGGAGAGATGATATATTATTACATAAAGATGATATTAATATTATTTTAAGTATTGGTGGTGCAACTGGTACATTCCCATCATCATCAATTGAAAATGATGTTGAAAAATTAAATAATTTACTTAATGATTTAAACATTAATATGATTGATTTAGATATTGAAGGTAAAATTTTAGAATCAAAAGATAAAGTAAAACAATGGGTAAAATTAATTAAATTATTATGTTTAAAACGTAAAAATGAAAATGAAGATTTATGGATTTCTTTAACATTACCAGTAGAATTTGAAGGTGGTTTAAATAATGATTCAATTTTTACAATTAAATTATTTCAAAAAGAGGGGATTTTGATTAATTTAATTAATTTAATGTTAATGGATTATTTTACACCATTAAAAATTTTTAATAATTGGGGTGATAAAAATATTTCAATTTTAATTAATTCTTTTAATCAATTAAAAAAATTTGGTTATAATTGGAATAATATTGGTATTTGCCCAATGATTGGTGAAAACGATGATGGTACAAAATTTACAATTAATGATTGGGAAAAATTACTTTTATTTGCTAATCTTAATAAAATTGGTTTAATATCATTTTGGGCAATAAATAGGGATCAAAAATCTCATTTATTTTCAAAATCTGGAGTTGATACTCATTCAAAATGTCAAAATTGTGATCATGAATATACTTTAACAGCTATTAAAATGTTAAATAAATAATTGACAAATTTAAATTGATATATATATATATGATTTTTTTTTCATTATATTATTATATATACAGGATTTTCTATTTCTTTTTTTTAAAAAATACTTAGCTTTTATACATAAACACACAAAACATAAAATTAACCTTGTAACTTCTTAAGTCTATTGATAACATCAACATCAGTTTCACCATATTCTCTAATTGGTTGATTAAGTTGTCTTAGTTTATATTGAGCTATTAAAATAGCAGGTGCATCTGAAGATGGTTCCTTTGAAAGTATATCATTTGCAATAGGAATTTGTTCAACTGGTTCTTCAAATTTAATTTTATTAATATTAGGAATTGAATCATTATCAATAATAAAAGGTTCTAATTTTTTCATATTATTAATATGAATAACTTTATCTACAGTATCAAAATATTGAACAATATCTGAATCATCTGATTTATTATTTAAAACCAATAACAAATCTTTATTTGAAACATTTTGTTCGAATTTAACAGCTTCTTTAATATTTGGTGGATAATTTAAAATTATAAATCTACCTAATGATGGATTATCAGATTTTAATTTAATAATTGCATCATTAACAATTTGAGTGAAAATACCTGGTTTTAATTTATAACTAAATTTATATTTAAAACCAGGAGATTTTAAATCTTCAGATTCTAATGATTGTTTTAATAAAATATTATATTTTGATTTACCATCAATATTTTCCAATTGATTAGCAATTAATTCATTTAAATTAACAATACCAACATTTTCTTTACCACCTAAATTTTCAACAGTTGAATCAATTGATTTTAAATAAGATTTATTATCATCAGAATATGTATATGGAATTAAATAACATTCTTCACCATTTTCTAATGTTAAATGCTTTTTCTGAATTTCATTAACATATTGAACCCATTCTTCTTCAGTAAAAGTTTTCTTGTATCTTTCAATATTTTTACTATGATCTTGTTCTTGAATTCTTTGCATAACAGTTATATAAACCATTGTACCAAAAACACCAACTAATAAAAACCATTTAAATTCAATTTTATTATCTTCATTTCTTTTATTTCTCCATGATGTTGCAAATCTTTTACTTGATATCGATGAAATTAATAATTTGTTTGATTTGAAAGCAAGTGGTGAAACAACAACCCTTTTAGATACTGCACTTTTCAAAATATTTAGCATTGTGTGTTTTGCCGTTGACTTTGAATTGAGAAAGCAGCAGTGGTGCAACATACGATAATCCGTGCAACGTCTAATCCTAAGGTAATGTAAGCAACATAACAAATGCATACCCCGAGAAAAGAAAGAAAGTTACCCGGCTCAGCGCTTGAGATTTTCCTCACCATAATAATACTAGCTATGTATTAACCTTCATGAATTGGAAAGAGACGTTGACCAACACTGTATTCATTATTCATTCATTCGTTCATTCAGTAGACACAAACACACAACACAACACAACACAACACAACACAACCATGTCTTTAGTATCACTTGCTAATGTCTGTGCACATCTACAGAACGTCTCTAGAGCTAAATCACCATTAGCTAGTATTCCATATACTCGTTTACATTTACAAATTGCACTTGGTTTATATAAAGAAGGTTTTATTTCAAGTTTACAACGTGGTTCACAAAATGGACCTGATATTACACCAATTGAAGTAACGCCAGATAATATTTCAACTCGTCGTTTATGGCTTGGAATGAAGTATAGACAAGGTAATCCAGTTTTATCAAAATTTCAATTAATTTCAAAACCTAATAGAAGAGTTTATGCCGAAGCTGAAGAATTAAGATCATTCGCATCAGGAAATAGATTTAGATTTGTTAAACCATTAATGCCAGGTGAAATTGTTTTCATTAGACCAAAAGGTTCAAAAGAAGTGATAAATTTACATGAAGCAGTTAAAAAACAAGTTGATGGTGAATTATTATGTAGAGTTTACTAATTAATTTATTTATTATCTATCTAACTATCTGACACATATAGCATAAAATAGTTCTTGTATATATCTTTACATAGCGTATAGTCAATTTGTTGAAATTAGATTTAATTATTATTTATATTTTTTTTGCTCAATAATTGATTAAATCTAGACTTGTAATAATTCTTAAATCTTGAATTTACTAGAAGCCAAGCATAAAACAGTATAATATACGCAGGCAGGAAATTGTAATTTTTACCAGTTCTATATATAAAACGTTTCAATGACCATAATTTAATATACACTATGTAGTATTTTAGTTTTTTAATAATTACATACCCCACATATTTATCTCATGTATAATCATCTTTTACCTAACAATTGGTAAGAATAAATTATAAAAATAATCTGATTATATTATATATTATAAAGCATAAAATATAGATCATTATTTATTGATCATTAATTTTTTTAAAGCATAAATTAAGGATCATAAATCAGAATCTAAAATGGTATAAAAAGTGACTAACTTACCAATATTTAGAATTTCAAAATATGTTTCAAACTAAGATACCTTCTTGTGGCAGGACAAGAGTTCAATAACACATACCAAAGCAAATCGAATCAAATTAAATAAACATGAAGTATTACGCAGTTAAGAGTGGTCGTGAAACAGGTATTAGTTCAATAACACATAACAAAGCAAATCGAATCAAATTAAATAAACATGAAGTATTACGCAGTTAAGAGTGGTCGTGAAACAGGTATTTACAATTCACCACAAGCAGCTAACCATCAAGTTAGTGGTTATTCTAACAATGTTAGCAGAGGTTTTAATGATGCAGGTTCTGCTAAGTCGTACATGAATTGTCCATGTCCAAACTTCAAAGGTGGCTCCAGTGGTGGGGGCAAGGGTGGTAACTCTGGTAAGAAGTAAGTGAATACAATTGACTTGCTAGTATATATATATATATTATTTTATTTTATTATTTTATTTTATTTTATTTTATTTTATTATCTCTTTCAATATATATGTATATGCAATTTCTTTATAATGAATATGTTTCTTCGAAATAAAAGACAATAAAAAAGAATGTGAGCAAGTAAATGGTCTCTAATCTTATCTATCATCAACTTCGCTATATACGCTGAACATTTAATTCAATTGTATGTAACATTCTTTATTTTAAATAGAATCAGTATACCATAGAAAAGGAGATTAGATACTACTGAGGTTTAATATTTCACTATATATATCATAATGGCTGTTAAATCAAGTATTCAAAATACTTTAAAAAATCCCAAAATTGAAAAGAATGTCAATAATTCATCAGGCATTAAATTACCAACTGAAAATAAATTAAATGAATCAAATATAATTATTTTGAAAAGAGAGAATAATTTTAAATCAATTGGAACTCATTGTCTTTGTCGTATATCTCCAAAAGTTAATGAAATTATTAAATCTCAAGTTAAAGATAAAATAATTCATATTGCATCATTTGATCTTGATGATACACTTATAAAGACTAAAACAGGTAGAAAATTTTCATCATCAGCAAATGATTGGAAATGGTGGAGTGATAATGTTACTGAAATAATTAAAAATTGGCTTAATGAAAAGTCTGATAACGATGCAAATAATATTTTAAAATTAGTTGTAATTTTCACCAATCAAGGTGCAGTTGTAAATACTACAAAACTATCAACATATTCAAAATCTTTAGATACATTCATGAATAAAATCAACAATATTTTAAATTCTGATGAATTTAAAGATATACCTAATATTCTTTATGCAGCTACAAAGAAAAGTGCAGCTGATAAAAAGGCGAAAACTGGGTCTTTGGATATTCTACATGATACTTTCCGCAAGCCGAAAACCGGCATGTGGAAACAACTTCAACAGGATCTCTCTTCAACAGGAACCATCTCGTTGGAGAACAGTTTCTTTGTTGGTGATGCTGCTGGCAGGAAGAACGACTTCAGTGACAGTGATCTTGTCTTTGCACGTGCCCTTGGTCTTCAACACAGAGTGCCTGAGGATTTTTTTCACCCAACAAGCAGGTGGTAGATAAGTAAGTAGTAAGTAGCATGTGCAAAAGAGTGTGGCTCATATTAAAACGTATAAATGCTGTACTTTCTTGCATTTCTTTACCAATTATATACATATACTCTTAGATAGACAATATTACACTCGTTTAACAAAGACAACCCATGTCACTCCCACATACATTCAACGAAAAGGTACCACTTGCAATTATTGGTGGTACAGGTTTATATAAACTTGATTCTTTAACACCAGTTGCAAAATTAACAATTGCAACACCATGGGGTCATCCATCATCACCTATTACAATTTCTAAAACTGAAACTGGAATGCCAATTGCTTTCTTAGCAAGACATGGTCAAACTCATAATTTATTACCATCAGATGTACCAAATCAAGCAAATATTGCTGCATTAAAATCAATTGGTGTTAAAATTATAATTGCATTTAGTGCAGTTGGTTCATTACAAGAACATATTAAACCAAGAGATTTTGTAATTCCAAATCAAATTATTGATAGAACAAAAGGTATTAGAAAATCAACATTTTTTGAAAAAGGTTTTGTTGCTCATGCTGGCTTTGGTGATCCATTTGATAATAAAATTGGTAAAATTATTTCAGATACATGTACTGATATTTTAGTTAATGAAAATGGTATAAAAGATGGTTTACATAAATTACATACTAAATCAAATGATAATGGTGATGATTTAACTTTAATTTGTATGGAAGGTCCAGCATTTTCAACTAGAGCTGAATCAAAACTTTATAAATCTTGGGGTGGTTCAGTTATTAATATGTCTTGTGTACCAGAATCAAAATTAGCAAGAGAAGCTGAAATTTCTTATCAAATGATTTGTATGTCAACTGATTATGATGCTTGGAGAGAAGATGCTGAACCTGTTACTGTTGAAACTGTTGTTGGTAATTTAAAATCAAATTCTAAAAATGCTCATTTATTTTCTGAACATTTAATTAAAGTTTTAGAACCTTTAATCTTAAATGGTGAAATTGGTAATGATTTAACTGGTTCAATGAAAATGTCTGTTTCTACATCTTCAAATGGTAGGGATAAAGCAGTATTAGAGAAAATGCATTATTTATTCCCAGGTTATTGGCCATTAAGTGATGAATCAAGATAGATTGTTAGATTTATTTATAAAATAATCATTATTTATAATTATAAATATTTAATATATTCGTAATATATATATAACTAACAAATTAAATTTAAAAAGAACTCCAATTCCAATCTACTGGAATATTCTTTGTATCAATAGCAGTATCTTTATGATCATTATTGTTTACTTTATGTAAATCTTTCCCATTAGTACCTAAATTATGATCCCTAGTTGTATGGTCTAAAACATATTCTTCATATTGTTGGAAACAATTAAGACATACTTTACAAAGATATTTTGTATCATCTATTATTTCATTAGTATTAGTACTTGTATTAGTATTTGAAACTTTCTTTAATACATTTGATGATGATACAATTATTTGATTCCTATTATAATCATTGTTAGTTTCATCATTAGCTCTATTATTTTTATTATCTGTATTTTCTTCTTGATCTAATTCATCCCAATTACTACCAAATAAAGTAAAATGTGCATTTTTATCTAAATAAATATAATTTTTTAAACAATCACCACAAAATATATCACCACATGAACGACAATGATGTTTTCTTCTACTATCAGTCATATAATTAAATAATTTACCACATTGTGCACAATTAAATCTAAAGCTATCTGGTTTCCAATGTTCCCTAGTTGGACCTTCAATTTCTTTATTTGGTACTTTACCAATCATATAATTCCAATAATCAATAATTGAAGACGCAGTGGAACTTACAGATATTGCTGAACTATTTTTAAAAGATTCTTCACGTTCACAAGGTAATTTATGAACATCAAAACCAACTTCTGATGATGGTGATGGATTTTTCATAACACGTAATACAGCAGGTGTATATAATGGACGTTGTTGATCATTAATTTGTTTTAAATATGGATTTGATAAATCACGAAATGGAGATTGGGTTCTTTTAGGTGGTGCAAAAGCTGTATTATATCCTTGATAACTATTATTTGTTGAAATATTACTATCATTAATTGAGTTATTCATCATCGTAGAAGAATGAATATAATTTGGAATATTCCCACCACTTATATTACGGCCTGTAGTTACATTATTCCCATTTATACTACGACCATTTGAAATATTATTGTTATTGTTATTAATAATAGTGTTATTATTATTATTATTATTACCACCACTTGCAGTACGGCCATTATTAAGATCAGGTGGTGCTATTATATGACTACTATTACTTCGATTTAATGTCGATGAATTTGATGTAAAATTTTTATTTGGACTGATCGATTTATTTAATAATGAAAGTTGAGTATTGTTATGCATATGATTATTTGTATTATTATTATTATTATTATTATTATTATTATTATTATTATTATTATTATTATTATTATTATTATTATTATTATTATTATTATTATTATTATTATTAATTGATGTAGTTTGAAGAGGATTTTTAGAAGATTTTATAGAAGGAAGCTTTTGAGAGAATGAAACAGTTGTTTTAGGGCTCATTGGTGATATACTTTTAGCAAAATTAGAAGAATCTGAATTTCCCATCATATTGAGTTTTCTGAATTGATCCATCTTTTTCTGCTCAAGTTTTTGTTCATATAATTGTCTCTGTACATCAGAGTTATTAACTAAAGCTGTGTTATTGTTGTTTGATGATTGTTGAACAAAACTTGGTAGAGTCTCAATAGTTGACTGTTTATTTCCTTTATCTGAAGTGGTTATTTGTTGTTGATGTTGCTGCTGTTGCTGTTGTTGCTGTTGATTTCGAGATATAACATCATTTATAGTATCCTTTATAGCAAATTGATTTGATTTTTTTTCAATAAAATTATTACTATCATTATCATGTTTGTTTAAAATATATTTAACAGGTGTTAATTCTTTTGTAGTAGTTTGTTGCTGTATTAAATCTGATGAAGTTAGATTTTCTTCTTTAATAGATTTAATAGGAGTTATTATTACATCTGCGTCATCTTCTATATGTTGAGGAATTGGAGTTGTATCTTTGATAACTTTCTTTTTTTGTGGTTTTAAATCTAATGAATTGCTAGCCAATATTACAGAACTATCATTTATTAAAGAATTATTTGTGCACATATTACTGTCATATGCAGGAATCACATCTTCCTCTGCAATACCTTTATTGCGTTTGTTATTAATATCGTTATCATTATCATTATCGTTATCATTATCATTATCATTATCATTATCATTATTGTTATCGTTATCGTTATCATTATTAGTTGAAATTAAATTATTATTTCGAGATTTTTGTGTGATATCATTATTGATAATTTTAGTCTCTTCATCAATATTAGAGTTATGTAATTCATTATTTTCAGAATGCTCCGAATTGATATTTTCATCATTATCCGAAGTATTATTGACACCTTCGATTGCTGCGGTATAATTTCTACTGTTAATGGGATGCAGGTTAAGGGATCCGTTGGTTTTATTCGATGCCATCTAGGAAGAGATGTTGATCAATATCTTATGAGAGGTGTTGTATAGTATGAAATGGGATGGTAAGGTACCCAAATAAACCAGATATCCAGTGCCAATGTGTTCTATTATCATCATGGCAGGCGGGTTAGCTTGGATTTGCAATTTGCAATTTGCAATTTGCAATTTGCAATGAAATTGCTCTTTCGCAAAAAAGAAAAGCAGAATCGAAATCGGAACACGGAACAGCACCGTCGATCGACGCAGCACGCAACACGGGGGCTGTTGCACGTAATTGATTGCTGAGCTTTCATTTCTCAAGTTGACGTGCAAGCAGAATAGAAAATAGAAGACACGAAGCATCAAGCAGCTGTTATTACGGCTTGTGGCTTATTTCATGTGTTCAACTGTTTGCCTGTTCCTGAATACATACCCACCACATACACAGCAATGATTGCTTCAATTGACAATGATGGGTATATCCGTATGGATGCTAGCGTGCTAAGAGTACTGAAATTGCTTGTACTTACTTCCATTTTTATTTGCATATCCGGTGCAGCAATTGCTTCAAGATTGTTCTCTGTTATTCGTTTTGAATCAATTATTCATGAATTCGATCCTTGGTTTAATTTCAGAGCTACTAAATATTTAGTTACACATTCTTTCTACAAATTCTTAAATTGGTTTGATGATAAAACTTGGTATCCATTAGGTAGAGTTACTGGTGGTACTTTATATCCAGGTTTAATGGTTACTTCTGCTGTAATTCATAATATTTTAAAAAAAATTGGACTTCCAATTGATATTAGAAATATTTGTGTTATGTTAGCTCCAGCTTTTTCTTTTTTAACTGCTTTAGCTACTTATTTATTTACTTTAGAAATTACTTGTACTTTACCTTCAATGAATAATAAGAAAACTCCAGCTTTATTAAGTGCTGCTTTTATGTCAATTGTACCAGGTTATATTTCAAGATCAGTTGCTGGTTCTTATGATAATGAAGCAATTGCAATTACTTTATTAATGGTAACTTTCTTTTTATGGATCAAATCTGTTAGATTAGGATCAATTTTATATGCTTCAATTACTGCAATATTTTATTTTTATATGGTTTCTGCTTGGGGTGGTTATGTATTTATTACAAATATGATTCCTTTACATATATTCATTTTAATTTTAATGGGTAGATTCAATTATAAATTATATACAAGTTATTGTACTTGGTATGCATTAGGTACTTTAATGTCAATGCAAATTCCTTTTGTTGGATTTTTACCAATTAAATCAAATGATCATATGGCCGCATTTGGTGTTTTCGGTTTATTACAATTAGTTGTTTTAACTAATTATTTTAAAGAAACTTTATCACCAAAAAGATTTTTTAATTTAATGATTGCATTTGGTATTTTAGTTTTCACTTTTGGTATTTCAGGTTTAATAATTGCAACAAAATTAGGTTGGATTGCACCATGGACAGGTAGATTTTATTCTTTATGGGATACTAATTATGCTAAAATTCATATACCAATTATTGCATCAGTTTCTGAACATCAACCAACTCCATGGTCCTCATTTTATTTTGATTTAAATTTCTTAATTTGGTTATTCCCAATTGGTGTTTATTTATGTTTTAATGATTTATCTAATGAATCAATTTTCATTATTGTTTATTCCGTTTTAGGTTCATATTTTGCTGGTGTTATGGTTAGATTAATGTTAACATTAGCACCTGTTGTATGTGTTTGTGCTGCTATTACAATTGGTAAATTATTTGATCTTTATTTAGATTTTAAAATTATATTATCAAAAAAAGTTTATGAATTAAATGAAAAAGTTATTAATAAAAATAATAATTTTTGGAATTTAATTTCAAGATTTTCAGTTATTTTAACATTTGGTTTTTATCTTTATTTTTATGTTAATCATTGTATTTGGGTTAATTCAAATGCTTATTCATCACCATCTGTTGTTCTAGCATCTAAAAATAGAGATGGTAGTAATGCAATTATTGATGATTTTAGAGAAGCTTATTATTGGTTACGTATGAATACTAATGAAGATGCAAATGTTATGGCATGGTGGGATTATGGTTATCAAATTGGTGGTATGGCTGATCGTACAACATTTGTTGATAATAATACTTGGAATAATACTCATATTGCAACTGTTGGTAAAGCAATGGCTGTTAGTGAAGCAAATTCTGAAGTTATAATGAGAAGATTAGGTGTTGATTATGTTTTAATTATTTTTGGTGGTATGCTTGGTTATAGTGGTGATGATATTAATAAATTCCTTTGGATGGTTAGAATTTCAGAAGGTATATGGCCTGAAGATGTTAATGAAAGATCATATTTTACTGATCGTGGTGAATATAAAGTAGATGATATGGCAACAAAGACAATGAAAGAATCTTTAATGTATAAGATGTCTTTTTATAATTTTGGTAAACTTTTCGGTGGAAGAGATGTTTATGATCGTGTTAGACAACAAAGAATGAGTTCTGATTATGCTAATAATATCCATTTAGATGTTTTAGAAGAAGTTTATACAAGTGAAAATTGGCTTGTTAGAATTTACAAATTAAAAGATCAAGATAATTTTGGTAGAGATTTAATTGAAGTTGGAGAGAATGAACGTAAAGATACTACACGTAGACAGAAAAGAACTTTAACCAGAAATAGACCAGAGTTTGATATCAGAGTGTAAATATCAGGTGTATAATACATTCTTCATTTTCTCCTTACACGCAAATCCTTTCCTTGTATAATCACTCATATATATCTTATATTATATTTATTTCCCTATTAAGTAATTAATCGTATGGTAATTGCTCGATTCATGTTGTCATTGACGCGGACTTTTCTTTTGCAATTTAAAATTTTTTAATTTTTTAATTTTTTAATTTTTTGATTTTTTAATTTTTTCTCACAAAAATTTTTTTGTCTTTCGTTTTTTGCTTTGCCATTTCCATCTTTCACTTTTACTACCATGTTATTTTCTTTACACGTGAATTTTAAACATCTTGATTTTGGTTCGTTCTTTCCCCGTATTCGTTCAGAAAGCCTTTATCATACTATAGTTATTCTTCTATTCTAGAATCAGTGTGATTTTATTTCAGTTCAATTGCATAAAAAAGGGGCCATATATTATTTTCAATAATTAAATAAATAAATATATATACGTCAAACAAAATTTACTAAAAGAAAAAAAAAAAGAAATAAATAAATAAATCTAATAATTAATATTTTTTTTTTCTCTTTTTGTTTTATTTGGTTATCTGTACAATCATTTCTTGTAATTCAATCAATTCAAATCATATTATATTAAATTAAACTTTAAATAAATATTTAAAATAATGAAATACGTTATTGTTTCTGGTGGTGTTATATCAGGTATTGGTAAAGGTGTTCTTGCATCATCAGCTGGTTTATTACTTAAAACTCTTGGTTTAAGAGTAACATCTATTAAAATTGATCCTTATTTAAATATTGATGCAGGTACTATGTCTCCATTAGAACATGGTGAATGTTTTGTTTTAGATGATGGTGGAGAAGTTGATTTAGATTTAGGTAATTATGAAAGATATTTAGGTATATCATTAACTAAAGATCATAATATTACAACTGGTAAAATTTATTCTGCAGTTATTGAAAGAGAAAGAAAAGGTGATTATTTAGGTAAAACAGTTCAAGTTGTACCACATATTACTAATGCAATTCAAGATTGGATTGAAAGAGTTTCTAAAATTCCTGTTGATAATTCAGGTTTAGAACCAGATGTTTGTATTATTGAATTAGGTGGTACTGTTGGTGATATTGAATCTGCTCCATTTGTTGAAGCATTAAGACAATTTCAATTTAGAGTTGGTCATGATAATTTTGCATTAATTCATGTTTCATTAGTTCCAGTTATTCATGGTGAACAAAAGACTAAACCAACTCAAGCTGCAATTAAAGATTTAAGATCTTTAGGTTTAACACCTGATATGATTGGTTGTAGATGTTCTGAAGCTTTAGATAAACCAACAATTGATAAAATTGCAATGTTTTGTCATGTTGGTCCAGAACAAGTTTTAGCAATTCGTGATGTTAATTCAACTTATCATGTTCCATTATTACTGAAAGAACAAAAAATGATTCAATATTTAAGTAAAAGATTAAATCTTGATCATTTATATATTAAAGATGAAATTAAATTAAAAGGTGAAGAATTATATAATAAATGGACTTCATTAACTGTTCAACATGATAAATCATTTGAAAAAGTTACAATTGCAATTGTTGGTAAATATACAAATTTACATGATTCTTACCTTTCTGTTATAAAATCATTAGAACATGCTTCAATGAAATGTACTAGAAGATTAGAAATTGTTTGGGTTGAATCAACAGATTTAGAACCAGAAACTGAAACTATAAATAAAGGAAATTTCCATTCTGCTTGGCAATTAGTTTGTAAAGCTGATGGTATTTTAGTTCCAGGTGGTTTTGGTTCAAGAGGTATTGAAGGTATGATTGCTGCTTGTAAATGGGCTAGAGAAAATAAAGTACCATATTTAGGTGTTTGTTTAGGTTTACAAGTTGCTGTAATTGATTTTGTTAGAAATGTATTAGGTAATAAAAATGCATCATCAATTGAATTTGATATTAATTTATCAGAAGAAAATCAAGCAATTGTTTATATGCCAGAAATTGATCGAGAAAGATTAGGTGGTACAATGAGATTAGGTTTAAGACCAACTGTTTTCCAATCTGGTTCTGAAAATTCCAAAATTAGAACATTATATGGTGATTCTGAAGAAGTTTATGAAAGGCATAGACATAGATATGAAGTTAATCCAAAATTAGTTTCTGAAATTGAATCAAAAGGTTTTAAATTTGTTGGTAAAGATGAAAAGGGTGAAAGAATGGAAATTTTTGAATTAGAAGGTCATCCATTCTTTGTTGGTACTCAATATCATCCAGAATATATTTCAAAAGTTTTAGATCCATCTAGACCATTCCTTGGTTTAATTGCTGCTGCTTCTGGTACTTTAGAGAAGATTTGTGAATTAGATTTAAAGCAACGTACCAATGATTTTTAAAAAAAAACTTTTTTAACACAGATATATACTATCTCTTAATATTATGTTTTAATACAATACAATATATATATAATGTAATGTGCAATTTTTTTTTACAGTTTTCCATAATCCCACAGAATATTACAATATGTAGAATAAAAACGTTGAAAATACGACACATTTTCAAAATTATACGTAAATAATTTTAAAATTTAAGGAATGAATTAATTCTAAAAATAAAAAAGAAAAAAAAAATACAAAAAGAATAAACAAATGGAATACAACCATGTAGAAAATACAATCTATAATATGTGTAGTTGAAATGTGGAATGTGTAATATGGAAATTGTGAATTTAATTTGAGATTTTACCTAATTTGATAACACTTGATAAAAATATACCTGATAATACAGGAATAGTTAAATTATCATCTAAACCAGCTATATCAATACCTTCACTAACAGAAGCAATAAAACCACTTAATAATGCTAAAGTATGTAAATTAATCATATTTGAATTTGGATCATATTCAAAATCTTTACTAACTTCTGGGAATTTTGGAGTTATTATACCATAAAAGATATAACATGCTATTATACCAGTAATAAAAGCTGCAATTGAACCAATTAAACTTTTACCTTTAGCTAATTTTGGACTTAAATAACCAAATTTACGACCAATTGTTGAAGCAGCAGTATCTGACCAACTTAATAATAATGCAGACATAACTGAAACATCTTGTTTTTGAAAGATAAAAGTTATAATTGAACCTAATTGAAACCAAATAACACCATTAATTGAATTAATTTCCTTTTCACGCATTAAAATACCAACAACTGAACAATAAAGACTATTAAAATAAGGCCAATTAAATCTAATTAGATCTAATAAAAATATACAAGAAACTGCAATACTAACTGGTTGCCAAGTATTTTTAGTTTTATAACCATTACAATGTAAATATAATGTAATAAAACCTATTGAAACATGAAATAATTTACGTGGTATTTCATTTTTATGCACAAAAGAATAAAATTGTTTATGAATTGGTAGTGATAACGATGAATTACTTTCTTTGATATTTTGTAGAGTAATATTTGGTTTTTCTTCATTAGTTATTGAACTATCTAAATCAGTATCTGAATCATCAATATCATTAATATCGTCATCATCATCATCGTCAATATCTTCTTCTATACTATCATCATCATCATCATCAATATCAATATCTATATCTAAAATACTTACTCCAGTTACATTACCTAAAGTAAAATCGGGATCAGCAGATTCATCATAAGATTCATCAACTAAATGAAGTTCAAAACTATTATTATTAGTATTAACATTACGTTGTTTTATATTTGTTTGATCATCATTAACATGGTTTCCAGAACCTGTATTACTTGTACCTTCAGTCATAATCTAGTAGTTTTCTATGTCTATTTATGGATGCAAGATGACAATTTCCAAGTGATTGAAGATGGCAGATGCCTGATGTATTCATGCGTTGTTTAAATAAATCATCATTGTGTATATATTACCGAACCATGGCTCAAAGCTCGAGCTCAATGTATGTCTCTCACTTCTCACTCTACAATTTTGGTATTCTCAAGAAAGAAAAATAAAAATAAAAAATAAAAAATAAAAAATAAAAAATAAAAACTATAAAATATTTACAAGCATGTGCCAATTGCTAACTTGCATTCTGGTGCACAGATGTGCAGCACGTGACACAGACGCTGATTTTTTGTTATCTACAAGCTACAAGATAGTGATAAATTACAAGTTATTAATTATTCAATTAAAGTAATATTATAACTATATAATAAAATAAATTGGAATAAGACAAGTTAAAAATATATATTTGGGACATAAAAAATCATCAGTTTCTTAATTGTAACATTTTAAAGTAAATTAGAAATAAAGTATTGGAAATAAGGTATTAGAAATTAGAAATTAAAAAAAATTGTATCAATACAATTATTTCTTTGCTTCATGTTCAGCACCTTCCTTTGCACCAGTGACAACACCAGTGACATATTCAGCTGCTTCACTAACAGCCTTTTTACCACTTTCAAGAACATCATTTGCACTTTCAGACCAAGTTTTAGCATCAGCTTCAACAGAAGCCTTTGCATCATCATGACCTTTTTGAACATGATCACTAACAGTTTGACCAAAAGATTTTTGATTATCTGGAGTTACAGCAGAGGCAGCCTTATCATAAGCATCAGTTGCACCTTCTTTAACCTTATCATAAGTTGATTTTTGAGATTCAGGAGTAACTGCTTCTGAAAGTTTAGTTGAAAAGTCTTTTCTGCCTGCGTCAGCCATTGTAATAGTTATTTGAATTTGTTTGTTTGTTTGTTTGTTTGTTTGTTTGTTTGTTTGTTTGTTTGTTTGTTTGTTGATACAGAAGGACGAAAAGAGAAGAAGAGCACATGTGAACCATCAGTTGTCATCCAGGAGGGGATTGTGTCTCCTTTATATAGACCCCGTGAAGAGCTGCTGTCCACAGTTGTCTCTCCAGTCCCGGGGACAGGTTGCAGTATCTACAGCACAAGTAAACGCAGAGCCACCACAGACAGTGGCAGGCGGGACTGGCCTGGCCTGGCCTGGGCTGGCGGTGACCATGTGATGCTGTGACTAGTGATGTAATGACAACGACCAACGATGCTCTATGCTCTAGATGGTGTTGATGAAACGTGCAATACCAACCCACTCTTCAACACGTTCAACCTGGTCGTTCTGCACACTGGCTGGCACTTGGTGTTCATAGGTGACGATATCACTGCTGGCAGAAACAGCGTTGTAACTGTCTTCTTTACCGTTCTCTTTCTCAAAAAGAACAGCTTGGTAGTTATCAACAGTGTGTGTCACACCTACCAGCTTTCTACCCCGCAAATAGTTGACTGGATTACCATCACCACCATCTCTTCCTTTATCCACTTCTTTGTAACTTTCCCAGTTGGATGTACCATTGGGAACAGTACCAATAAAATTTACCGCTGTTGGAAGGATATTCACCGTTGATTTCTCAATTTGGTCCTTGTTATCTCCGATGGTATAGACGGACATGCTCTACTGTATATATCTATATGTGATGTAAATGTATTATAAATTGTATAATAACTGTCTGCTCAACGTGTAACGATGAAGTTCCAACACGAAACATCTAAGATTAACCACAACAAAACACAAAACACAAAAATCAAGCCAGTGAGAAAAGCACAAGCAATTTAATTTTAAAGAGAGGAGACCGTCGTTGGTGAAAATGGCAAATGGCAAATGGCAAATGGCAAATGGCAAATTTGCTGCTTTTCTATGTGTTTGGTTCTTTCAATCTGCTGATACTTCACTTCTACTCCCCTGCTTCCAATAACAATGTCTACTATCAATACAGAACAACAGACAAAGAGAATTGTTCAACAATTCAAACACTATCCATACCTCATTTCAAAGTATGTACAAATAATTAATTAATAATTAATTAATAATTAATTAAAAATACTATAATTTCAACTTGTTTATGATGATTATTAACAGAGTGAACAATCTCTTAGTTACTCGATGATTACAAAACGTTATTTTATCTCTGATTTTCATGTTGAAATTTCTGTGTTTTATTAACAAACAAATTATATATATATACTAACAACTGTCATTTTTATCTCTATCTTTATTTTTATTTTCATTTTCACTTTTTCATTTCTTATAGATGGACTGATCCGATTTTAGCTATTGGAATAGGAATTACTTCATATTATCTTTATGAAAGAAGAGTTGGTAGAGAACCAGGTCATTCTCTTAATGAATTATTACTAAAGAAATGGCAAGATTACAGATCTTGATAATTAATTTAATTATTAATTTTTAAATTGTAATTGTGGAATTACAACTTTCTATTATATAATACATATATATATATATATTATTTTAACCAAATGTATTAAATTCATACACCACCAAATTTTACACCAACAATATTATTATTTTCATCTTTCATAATTGTAGCTTTACCTTGATTTACTAAATTATTTAATATTTTAATTAACATATGATTATTCATATTATAAAATTCTTGATTTATTGATAAATTACCTTTCCTTATTTCATAAATTGTTAAAATTGAATTTAATTGTCCAGTATTATCAATCCAATCATATAAAATTTGTGACCATTCTTCAATTCCATACCAATAAATTAATATACCATGATTTTTATTTTTTAAATCAATCCATTCTCCAGCTTCTGATTCAATAAGAAATTCATAAATTTTACGTATAAATTGATTTGATACAGTTCTATTTATATTATCATTTTTAAAAATTGAAAAATCATTATTTCCTACTTCATTATCATTATCATCATCATCATCATCATCAATTTCTTCGTCGTTATCTTCGTAGTTATCTAGTTCATCTTTTTCTGACTCTAAAGGTTTACCAGTAATAGATAATGCAAATATTTTATTAAATTTACAGTATTTTATAATAACATCTTTCCATTGTTCTAATTGTGATTGAAATGTATTAGAATTTGGTTGTTCTGTAAAAAATGGTGGGAAATTATAAACCTTTGGAAATTCAAATTTCCCCGTTTTTTTAATGTCATTCATTATTAAAATAATATTGAAATGATAATAATTAAATTGGCCTATTTATCTTTCTCAAATGATATCAAATAAATAAATGTAGAGATAAAGTGTGATATAAATCGTTAGCGCCAAAATAAAAATAAAAACAACCTATACGTTAATTAATTAATTACTAGATTTTCATTCATTATTAGATTATCATACTATACACAACTAAAAATGAACAACAAAGATAATAATGATAATGGAAAATTAGACTCAGAAGATTTAATAAATTTAGAATCTTTTGATTCAAAATTATATAAAGAATTAATTGAAACATTAGATGATATTATATTTAAATCTATTAATATGAAACTTGAAAAAGAATTTAATAATAATAATGATGATTCTTTAATTGATAATGAACTTGAAAAGGAATTATCTGAATTAAAAGATTTTGATCCAAATATATTATCAAATAATGGAGAATTTGATTTAAATTATATTGAAAATTATTTTCATAATATGGTTAAAATACGAAATTCAATTATTGAACAAGAATTAATTTCTAATTCATTTGATGATAAAACTATAAATAAATCAAATTTTGAAAATTTTTATAAATTATCAAAAGATAAAATGAAAAATATAAATGAATTATCAATTAATATTGAAAAACTTAAAGATTTAAAAATTTCAAATAAAATTAAATTTGAAAAAATTTTAGAATTAATTTCAATTCAAAAAAATTTAAAAAATAATTCATTAAATTCATTTCAAAAATCAAATATTTCTGATAATGAAATTAAAGAAATTAAATTAAAATATAAAAAACTTATAGGTAAAAATCTTATGTTAGGAAATTTTATAACAGATTTAATTGCAGCTTTAAATTGTGCAAATATTTCAGATGATGATAAACTACTTGATATGTTAATGAATTGTGGTGATTATACAGATTATGATTTACTTAACGAATAAATTAGATAGATAATAGAAATTGTATAGTATAATTTGTAATATTTTAATGCTGGTTTTTTTAATATATTTGATTTTATATATATATATACAAGGAGAAAGGTAAAATTAGTTAATTAATCAATTAATTAATTATATTCACATTTCAATATTTGAGAAAACTCTTGAATTAACAACATTCCAATCAATATTATCCCAAACTTTTTCTAAATAATCTGCTTTACCAGTTACACCATAATCAACAATATAAGCATATTCCCAAACATTAATACAAAGTAAAGGTAATGAATAATCTTTAACATTATCCAATATATTTTGTTTATATTTCATTAATTTTTTATAATTTTGATATTCAAATACAGTATTTAAATCATAAGATTGATTTCTACCATAAAAATATGGAGTACCATCATTATTACAACTAACAATTTTTAATTCTTTATTTTCATCTTCAATTAAGAATACCCATCCATTACCACTCATAATATCAGCTGCTAATAAAAATTCATTCTTAAAATTTTCAAATGATTGAAATGAATTATTAATTGCTTTTAAAAGTTGTGGTTTTATATTTGATTCTTGAACTGGAATTCTACTACCATTATGTTTAAGTTGTTGAAAGAATAAATGATTATTATGTGCTTGTGATGCATAATGAAAAATTTGTGATTGATGTGGTTTCTTTGATGTACTCATTGCAATTGCCATTGGTGATCTAGTTTCATATTCAGTATCTGCAGTTTTCATTGATAAATGTTTAGTTAAATAATCTTGATAATCAATCCAAGCAATTTTAAATTGTTCAGGTGACATTAAACCTTTTATACCTTCATTTTTAAAAGAATTTTCAAGAGCCAATTTTGGCGCAAGATGAATCGATCTCTTTGCTATTATCTGTCCAAATGACATTTTCTTGCTGTTTGTTGGTGTTGTGTGGTGATATACAAATATTTAACTACATCTGTTATTACTCTTGTCTTTTCTTCACTACAATAAAACAAACAGTTTTTCATTTTCGTCGAGAACGAAAGAAAATCAAAAAATCAAAAAAAAATAACAATTTTGAATTAATTTGAGAACGCTTACGTCAGCACCATACTATTACTTTACTCTATTTTACTTTACTACAAATAAGATTTGCCACTGTATTTAGATATTAATTAATTATTATACTTTCCATATCCATATCCAACTTATTACTATTTAAACAACCATGTTTAAAAGTATCTTAAATAAAGAAATCCAACTTCAACGTTTTGTTTTTGGAAAAAGATGGTATTCTCCATTAAATTATGATAGATCAAATAGAGGTCGGAGGGATCGGATATATCGTGAGAGTAAAAGTTATTCACCAGAACAAATTCAAATTGAAGAACCATTAAATAATCAATTTAATTATAGTTCAGATAAATATAGAGAATCTGAAAATAGTATAATTAATTCGAATCATTCATGTTTCCAAATTTTATCACAACCAACATTAATTATTGAACGTAGAATTGAATATATGAATTTATTTCTGGGTTTTGAACAAGCAAATAAATATGCATTATATGATGCAATGGGTAATCAAATTGGTTGGTTAATTGAAAGAGATTTTGGTATTGGTAAAGCAATCATGAGACAAATTTATAAACTTCATCGTCCATTTATTGTTGATGTATTAGATATTAATGGTAATTTATTATTAACAATTAAAAGACCATTTAGTTTTATAAATTCTCATATTAAAGCAATTTTACCAATTAAAATTGATAATAATGATATTGATAATAAATTATTAGAAAAATCATCAGATATTGATTCTGATGGTATAATTGTTGGTGAAAGTGTTCAAAGTTGGCATTTATGGAGAAGAAGATATAATTTATTTGAAAGTATTAATGATGGTAATGGTGGATTTAAACAATTTGGTAAAATTGATTCTGGATTTTTAAGATGGGAATTCCCAGTTTTCGATAAAGATGGATTAGTTTATGGATCAATTAGTAGAAATTTTAATGGATTATTTAGAGAAGCATTAACTGATACAGGAGTTTACGTTTTAAGAATGGATCCAAGTAGTTTTGAAAATGGTGAAAGTGAATTTGGTCCAATTGATAATAAATCACTTACACTTGATGAAAAAGCAGTTATGTTAGCTAATGCAGTTTCAATTGATTTTGATTATTTTAGTAGACATAGTGGAGTTGGTGGTGGTGGATTTTTATTCTTTGGTGGTGGTGGTGATGATATATAGAAAATTAACGGAATGCATTATAGTTTTTATTCATGTAAATAAATAGATAGATAAATCGTTTGATATACATTAAAAAGAAAATTAAATAATAGTTATAATCATATACTTTATATATATGTATATAATTAAGCGGCAAAACCAATAACACCACAAGCTGGTCTACCACCAGCATTACCAGTCTTTAAAGAATCTGGGTGACCACCTTTACCTAAATCATCTTGACCACCATGAACAACAACAGTTCTACCTAAGATTGAATTATCACCAAATAAAGTAACCAATTTATCACTTTTAGTACCTTTTGCAATACCAGTTGCATCAGTTGAAATATTACCTAAATCACCAACATGTCTAACTTCATCATCTGGTGAACCATGAGTTAAACCAAATGGATTAAAATGTGGACCAGCAGATGTACAACCATTAGTATTATCACCAAATTGATGAATATGGAAACCTCTTAAAGAATTTGCATCATTACCTTCAATATCCCAAGAAATTGAAATTGGAGTTGAAGCTGATTCTTGTTCAAAAGTGACAACACCTTTAACGGTTGAATCACCTCTTAAAACTGCGACTGCTTTGACCATTTTGTTTGTTTAGTTAGATATGAGAGGGGAGGGGGGATTGATATATAATTGAGTATATGTATCTGTATATAGAAAACAGCAAAAGGGAGGAAAGAGGTGCCAATCAATACATAGCAGGTGTTGAGCGGGGAAGAGGGCGACATTTTGTCTTTAAATAACAAATAATGCAATCTATCCGTTGTACAATCTATTTCAGAGAATTAAGCTTAAACTGCGTATTGTTAATCTCAGCTAGCAGTCATCGTTAATATCATTTGTCATCGAGGAAAGGCAGACTGTTCCAGATTGATTCCACGTTCCAGATTCCACGGGATCGGGTGTGGCCCTCACCGACGCGTCGACGCTGCGCCACAGTCACCCGCAGTCACGTGCTGCCGCTGCCGCCAACCGGATTTGCTGCTTGCTGAAAATATGCTTGTTTGTTGTTTGTTTGTAGGCTGACGTGTTGCAATGTAGTAGTAATCACATCAAACCATAACTATCTCTTTCATAGGCACACACACACACACAGAGAGAGACAAACAATATCCATCTCCCATCACTACAATGCTCAACATCTTCCGTTTCCTAGGGGATATGGCCCATGTGGTGTCAATTCTTATATTGATTCATTCAGTTATAACAAAAAAATCAGCAAATGGTATCTCATTGAAAACTCAAATTTTATATGCTTTAGTATTTATTACTAGATATTTTAATTTATTGAAATTCGAATTTGGTTCCTTATATAATTTCTCTTTAAAAATTATATTCTTATCAACTTCTTTTTATTCAATTTTTATAATTAAAAAATTCACAAAGCAAATTACTCAATATGTTGATGATTTTAAAATTTCTTATTTAATTATTCCATGTGCAATAATTTCTTTAATATTTAACTATAAATTCTCTTTCTTTGAAATTATTTGGAGTTTCTCACTTTGGTTAGAATCAGTTGCAATTTTACCACAATTATTTATGTTACAATCTCAAGGTCAAAGTGATTTATTAACAATTCATTATATTTTCGCTTTAGGTTTATATAGAGCTTTCTATATACCTAATTGGATTTATAGATATATTACAGAAGAAAGATTCGATATTATAAGTGTATCTGCTGGTTTAATTCAAACTTTAGTTTATTCAGATTTCTTTTATGTTTATTACAATAAAGTTATTAAAAATTCAGTAAGTTTACCACAATAATTAACTCATTTTTCAATAATTTAATTGATATTCTTAATATATATATTTAAAATAAAATTAACTGTATTAGAAAACATACATTATACTATATATAAATTATATAATAGATCATTTAATCTCTCTTTAATGGGAAATATTCAGTACGTACTCCTTCCTTTGTAACAATAAGCATTTCTAATCCATCACCAACTTCAATATGTCTCTCTGTTGCTGATGAAAATGCATCTCTAACTAATTGAATAACTTCATCAAGTGATAAATATCTAATTTCTTTCTTTTTTGTACCATTACTTTCAGGATCCATTTGATTTTTAAAATTAACTTGATTATCTAAAAATGGCATAATTAATGATGCTGCAGAACCACCAGCTCTACATTGTTCTCTTTCATATGATCCAACAGGATCAAATGAATAAATTGCTCCTTTTCCATCTTCATCTAATCCAGCTAAAATCGTATGTACATAATATGGGAAAAATCTTTTACCATATAACATATGCTGTATTAATCTAGCTGCACTTGAAATTGCTAATTTCTTATCATGATTAAAATGATACCATTTTAATCTATTATCGAAAACTTTAATTAATTGTGTTGAATCACCAGCAAATCCATTTGCTGATAATAATAAATTATCTCCAACATCGAAAACTTTTGGTTCATAACGTGAATTAATACTATATCCAGTTGTTTGTCTAGTATCTCCCGCTAATACTGCAAAATCTTCACCTGCAATACCTAAAATTGTACCACCATTATTTGAATATGGATTAAATCTATGTTCAATTGGTTCTGAGCGTATTTCGTTAGCGTATTCAGTACTTGGAATGGCCTTTTGCATCTCTAGTATTGTTTCTATCTATTTTAGTTATTCAATTGTAAAATTGATAATAAGTTTGGATATTCAATCATTCAAACATTCATTCAATCAATCAATCATTAATTCATGTTGAACGGACAGTTTTGCCTTTGCCTTTGCCCTCGCTCAATGATTCCTTCCAACGCACTGCTAGATTTCCACAGGCCAACATGTTTTTTGTTTTGTTTTTCCGCACCAACATTTACTTTCCATATTAGGCAATTAAAATAGTAATATTTTATACACACTCAATAATAATGATATTATTCTATTTAGATATAAATCATATCTTGATGTCTGAATATCCAGAATTTATAAATTTCTGGTTTTCCTACACTTTTATATCGCTTAGTTATTTTTATTATATTTAAGTTATTATTTATTTTTAGTTTATATATATACAAGAATACAATTAACTCAAAGCTCATTTAGAAGCTAAAAAGATTAAACTTTCTGACTTAGATAATACCGTTCCTGAAGAAATTAGAAGATTGATCGTTTCTCATATTTTAGATATTATGTTGCAATATACATTTAGAAGAAATTTTCAGGGGTTTTTAATTTTGCTTTGTCAACTAAGGATAAATATCATTGATAACACCTTTACTTTCCAACTACAACATCAAAATGATCTTTCAGTTCATTATTTAAATAGTCATTCCATTTATAAAATAATATATTAATAAAATGTTAATTATATAAGAGTTAAAAATGTTCATTTGTTTTCTTGTGTAGCTGATGTTAAAAAGTTATAGAAAAAGGCAACAACTTGTAAATGATCAAACATTGAAGTATGCTCATCTGGACCATGAACACCATTTAACAAAGAATTAGAAGTACCTGGAGTACTTTTAAAAATATTATCAGTTAAATTCCAATAATGTCTAGTATCAGTATTTGCAGTCATTAAAGATGGTGTAATTATAAATTTTTTCGATCTATCATCATCAATAAATTGTTCTGGATAAATTTCATCTTCATAAAAACCTCTAATATGACCAGTAACTAAATCCCAAACTTCACCAAAATCAGGTGTAACTTTGGCAGGATATAATAAAACTCCAAAATAATCAATATTCATATTACCAATTTCAGTTTCTGGATAAATTTCTTCACCACGAACTGTTAAACCAATTCCATATTTTTTAGCTGTAATTTTACCATATTTTGTTGCTTTTGCAAAAATTGTTTCAGGTGTATCACCATATGCAATTCTATGATTTATAGTTGCATTTACATTTCTTGGAAGTGAATTTGCTTTATCACCACCATTTACAATATCAATTGCTTGAGATGTTTGAATATTATATTTCATATCAGTTTCAGAATCAATAAATGAAATTAATTTAGCTTTATTATTATCATCACCTCTTGAATTAAGTGCAATTGATCTAATAGATTCTGATAAATGACCTTGCTCCGCTGCACATTCAAAAGTTCTTAATAATGGGTTAATATCAGGAATTTTTGGAGAGTATTGTTCTTTTTCATACATTGTTAAAAAAAATGACATCATACCAATTGATGTATGATCTTTTGGATTTGATGAATGACCACCTGGAGTTTGAATATTGACAGTTAAATCAGTATAACCCTTTTCACCTGTCATAATCATACCATAATAATCACCCATTACATCTAAGCACATTGGTATACCTTCATCCATAAGTAAATAAATTGAATTTGGTCCAAGATATTCTTCTAAATATTCACCAATATGTTTAGCACCATCAAAACCACTTTTTTCTTCATCAAATCCAAAACCAAACATAACAGTTCTTTCAAAAATAAATTTATTATTATTAATAATCATTTCCATTGCTTCCATTAATCCAATTAGTAAATTTTTACAATCAGATGATCCACGACCCCAAATATTTTCACCATCATAATTACCACCAAATGGATCCTTTGTCCAATCATTTGGATCACCAATTGGAACTGTATCTTGATGTGCATTTAAAAAAATTGGTTTTAAATCTGGATTTGTACCTGGAAATTCAAATAATAAACCATATGTATTAATTTTATGAATTTTTGCAGTTTTATAAACTAATGGAAAATTTGTTTCTAAATATTCATGAAATTTTGAAAATTTTTTATAATCTTCCATAGTCATAGTATCATAAACAACAGTATCAACTTGAACACCCTTTGAAAAAACATTTGCAGATTTAATTCTAAATTCTGGATCATTCATAATATATTGAATAGTATCATGTTCTTTAGTTGGAATTTTAACTGATTTTGGACATTTTGGTGTTAATTCTTGGGTTGATTCATAAATATATTCATATTCATTAGATTTAAAAAATATAGTAAATGACAGAAAAGTAATAATTGAAATTAGTAAAAAATTAATCTTTTTAACATTAAGCTTTAGAAAAGACTGCTTTTCATTTAAATTGTTTAGTGGTAATACATGTGAAGTCATGATTTATATGATAAACGTATATATATATATTATGCAAACAATAAAAAAATTGAAATGAAAGTAAAGAGTGTAAATAGATAGCGGATACTTTCTGTATTTATACTTTTGTCTATTTTGTTCAAAAACCTATAATTTCTTAAAATTGGTGACTGATAACGATAACCGATAAGCAGCAAAGGAAAGAATTTCGGCCGAGACATAATAAATAACGGAGTGACAATTTACAAACAAAAAGCGAAAAGACAAAGCACAAAGCCTTATTTTCTGTTTTCATTTTGATAAGCGATGATTTTTTTAGGTTCACTGCACGTGACCAGCCTGGAAGTCTTGCATTACTGACATTTTAATATGCCAACATTTTCAGATTTTTTTATATTGCCTGCAACTGGAAACCAAACG